>LGRX02034942.1:0-28990 GCA_001247695.2 Cymbomonas tetramitiformis | reverse complement strand
CCCCCCCAACAGCCACCCCAAATACTTTATTTCGGCAACCCTCTAGCATCTTGGGACACTTTACACGCCGCTTGAATCGAAGTGATTCGGCCTATGCGGCCAGATTAGTCACCTCAACCAATCAGCCCCAGCCCCCCCCTACGAGGCCACTTTCGACAACCTTATATAACACCATTTTGCACTAAAGTTACGGCGGCACAGGGCAAGCCCTTGCTGCTCCCAAATTCACTCCACACCTCCCACCTTATGTCCTTCGCAAGTGGGCACCTGCCCCTTGCCATCTACGTCGCGCTAGAGCCCGCCACAAGCAGTGAACTCGGTGGTACCGACCTGCCCACACCCGTGCGTGTGGGGGCTAACCGTCATAGAGATATCGTTCCCCAGCCCCTCCCCCAAATATGGCGGATCCACGGGGTTCCAAGCCCCCCCAGGGGTCGAGTGAACCTTTGGGACATGTTTTACATCATTTGTGATGCACATGCCGCTAGGCGGATTCCCACTTTCAATCCGGAGCTGATATCTCTATGACGTTCGGGTTTTTGGCAACCTTGGTACCATTCACGCGTGACACCGAGGCCCTCAGATGTGCCCTCGAATTCGTTAAGCTCTCACCTTGCCCCCCCCCAACAACCACCCCAAATACTTTATTTCGGCAACCCTCTAGCATCTTGGGATGCTTTATACGCCGCTTGAATCGAAGTGATTTGGCCTATGCGGCCAGATTAGTCACCTCAACCAATCAGCCCCAGCCCCCCCCCTACAGGGCCACTTTCGACAACCTTATATAACACCATTTTGCACTAAAATTAGGGCGGCACAGGACAAGCCCTTGCTCCCACCCAAATTCACTCCACACCTCCCACCCTATGTCCTTCGCAAGTGGGCACCTGCCCCTTGCCATCTACGTCGCGCTAGAGCCCGCCACAAGCAGTGAACTCGGTGGTACCGACCTGCCCACACCCGTGTGGGGGCTAACCGTCATAGAGATATCGTTCCCCAGCCCCTCCCCTAAATATGGCGGATCCACGGGGTTCCAAGCCCCCCCAGGGGTCGAGTGCACCTTTGGGACATGTTTTACATCATTTGTGATGCACATGCCGCTAGGATTCTCACTTTCAATCCGGAGCTGATATCGTTCCCCAGCCCCTCCCCCAAATATGGCGGATCCACGGGGTTCCAAGCCCCCCCAGGGGTCGATTGAACCTTTGGGACATGTTTTACATCATTTGTGATGCACATGCCGCTAGGATTTCCACTTTCAATCCGGAGCTGATATCTCTATGACGTTCGGGGGTTTGGCAGCCTTGGTACCATTCACGCGTATGTAGACGAAGTCGTTCACCTTGAACTGGTGCGGCTTGGGCTCATGTGCGTTTAGTCCAGTTTGCTTGGGCCATGTCGCTCGTACAGTCGTACAGAGTGACGTAATATGGCGTGATAGGGTGATTGCGTAATGCTGAGCGTGATGTCGCGGGGCTGGTGACAGGCTGCGACGTGCAGCGAGTTAACTGATTGTGAAATGTTGTAAGTGCGAAGGTATGGGTATTAATTGTATTGTTTATATCCGTGAGGTCGGACTTGGGTCTTGAGGCTAGCGGCTGCCAGCGTGGCGAAGGTATTTGCGAGAGGGGGAAAGGCATGAACCAGCTTGTGCTGGCGCGAGCGTAACTGATGGTAAAATATGGTCTACGCTGGTGCGAGAGGGTGCGTTGCGTATGACGAGTTGGTGAAACATCGTGAAGTGTTGTAGTGCAACTGAGTGTGAAAGTTTGTGGTTGATGCGCGCTGATTCTGAGGGGACTTGTGTATATTGGGTAGTGAAATATGGGCTGAGCTGGCGTGAGTTTTCGCGTTGCGTACGACGGTTGGAGAAATATCACGAGTTGTTGACTTGTTGTAGTGTAACTGAATGTGAGAGGTCGTGTCTGATGAGGGATGATTCTGTTGTAACTGAGCGTGAAAGCTTGTGGGGTTTTTGGGTTTATTGCGGAAGGGATACGGCAGAGCGGGAAATGGTTGGGTGCATGGGGTATAGGGGGAGGTCCCGAGGGACCCCCCTGTTCGGGGTTTAGGGTTGTGAAAAAATCCTAACCCAAAGTTACTAAATTGTTCAGACCTAATGGGTATTTTTCAACCCAACGAGCCGCACATCCGTGCGTAGGGCGTTGCCCAAACAATCTAATAACCACAGGTTAGCAGGCTCGCAAACCATGCTACTGCCGTAAGCGTCGGCGATGATGGATTCCGTTGGCGGCGGTGTTCTCGGTTGCATTCGTGGTCGAGCTCCACCAAGATGACGAGCAACCAATGCCCGTGCGGTGCCAAAGCCTAAAGCGGCAACACAAGAGCAAGTGCACCGATGCAAGGGGGGCGAGGGGGTCGAGTGCGAAAAATGCGGCGAGACAGGCCAAGGTAGAACCTGCGTCAATGCAAGGTGGTGAGAGTGTGGCGGCACCACCACCAGATGGCAACCAGGGGGTGCGCATGATGAAGGTGAGTGAGGTGGAGCGACGAAATCAGTGAGGTCAAAGTTCTTGTCGCTGAATGCGAACATGTCTGAATTGGGCTTGGTGCTTGCATGGTGTGGCACCACCAGACCATAGCCATTGGCAAAAGGTTGTCGATGAGCTCGAAAAGAGATCAACGTTGAACGAACAGCGGCCATACGTGCGCGCTGACGATCAGTGGACATGGCTGCAGAATTCTGCGAACCAAAAGATAGGGTTCCCAAGGGCGGAAAAGAGAACTTCTCGCAAAATTAAGTAAATCAAGCGATGAAAAAGTGAAATTGGGGTAGAATCTTGCGGGGAGAACGTCGGTGAAGTCAAAAGCGTCGTGCGGCAAGCCAGTTTTGCGCCAGAAGGAGTGCCGCCGGCCAGAAAGTCAAAGGTGTTGTGGTAAAGCGGCATTTCGGTCGTTGATGCCGGAGTGGTAGAGCGACATCTCGGTAATTATGTCGGAGCGGTAGTCGGTGTAGTTCGACGAGACTCTTGGTGCCGGTAATCGGTAATCGGTAATCGGTAATCGGTAATCGGTAATCGGTAATCGGTGTTGGTAGCCGGTGAAGTTCGGCGAGACTCTCGGTGCGGTAGTCGGTGCGTTCGACAAGACGGAAATTAGCCCCAGAGAAAGATCATGCAACCACAGAAGTGGTACAGACCCATAACCGGATAGGGAAACAGAAATGCTCCCAAGGTCGGTGAGTATATATAAGATATATATATATATATATATACACACGTAAACCGCAGTGGTACACGAAAATCAATGGAAGGCTAAGATAGATAAAATAACATATGCCAATCTTTTAGCTATCGCGTACGGTCGGTCGGAGGGTGACAGATGATGAGGACAAGATGATGTGGCACTCAAGGCGGGAGGGGGTGAAACTAAAAGCGACCGCTCCCCCGCTGGGGAAAGTGATGTAGAATGCAATTCTACAATATATTTATATACGGTCGATCAAGCCGTATAATTATAGATGGCTTCAAACTCCATCCTTAGCGCCAGGTTAGACCCGGAGTCGAACCCGAGTGTCTCCGTGAAGTAGGTATAATAATACCGTCCACACCATCTAGCGACTCCGGGTCTCACCTGGCGCTAAGGATGGAGTTTGCAGCCATCTATAATTATACGGCTTGATCGACCGTATATAATTATATTGTAGAATTGCATTCTACATCAAAAAGTCTGGTCCTGCATGAGCCTCGCGGAATCCGCTCGAAAAGAAATGTCCCACGTCGGATGGGACCCGCCAGACGCGACCAGCCGGCGACCGCGAAATGCCCAAAATGGACATTTTGGCGCCAATCACGTCCGGGCCCATATTTTCCCGACCAAGTTTGACGATATATGGCCTACCTGGATATGAAGGCCCAGTTGAAACTCGGTCTTCAGCCCTTGGCGAAGTTCTACAAGGTGGTCGTGATTTTGACAAATTGTCACACGTGCTGCTATGGAAGTGTGACAACTACTGATTTCAAATGCCCGCCTCCTACACTTGAACGGTACCTCAACGTGTGAGCCGTCAACAAACCGTGAACTAAAACCGCCCAAAGCAACAGCACAAGATAACAGGATTGCAAAATCTCGGGAGTTAGGAAATAGTGCAAAATAGTGCAAACTCCTGCTATAATATTGTGAAACAATGTAAATATTTACAATTGTCTACGCAAGCTTGTCCGCTAGCTTTGACATGACGTTTGCTAAGGCTGAAGTCTGCTCCCTGCTTGCTTGCCGATCCTGCTTGTCCTCAACCCAACGCTCCTTTTCTAATTCAAAGCGTTACATTTCAAGCTCAATTTTCTGGCGTTTCGTTTGGCCTTCACGTTCTAGGAATCTACCTAGAGAAACTGTGAGGTCAACAACCTCCTCCTCTGAGACCTCAGGGTCCTCATCAATATATATCACCTCAGCGTTCGCATTCGAAGACGCGGTCACACTCTTTCTTCTGCCGGATTTCTTGCCCCCTTTTCGTCTTCTTAGAAATTCCCCCCCAAGAAATGCCTGCGTCCGCACTGCCTCACCTTCTTCCTTCTCGAGGCGCTTCTTTGCGACTGCTTCTGCTGCTGTTGTATCCTTGGCATTCTCGAACTCGGTCCACACCTCCCCAACCGCTTCAACACGATCCGCAAGACCGTCATGTTCCTCCTCAACACCAGACTCTCTGGGGTGACGCACAATCTGACGTGCGTAGGTGTCGCACATCGCTTTCGAATGCTTTCGCAAGTATTTCCCGCCAAAAACTACCTTCGCACGTTCACGCTCACTCATGCCCGAGCGTGTAGGCGTCGTATTTCATTATGAGTGCCGCAGAAACATCCCACGCAGATTCTGTCTTACCATACCCCGCTGCCCAAGGCTTGTCTAGCTGAATCTGGGGCATAACTGCGACCTTGTGCAAGGTCGTGGGCGTCTTCGTGATTACAAGGTCCTCCAACCGCATCACGGTCTCTCCCTCACTATCCTCCCCGCCCGAAGACAGCCGGGAGTACGTCACCCGTGTCTGAATGTGTCCGCAGGTGTGCTCAGCCATGTGCAGGCAACCGATTCAAGCATCATACTGCTGGTGCCACACTCAGCCGTGTGATAGCAACAATCATGGCACACGACTTATGCCACGCTCAACACCGTTGTAATGATGGGAGCCTTCATCAGGTGTACGCCAGCCGTGCATGAATGTGACCGCAGGTCGTGTGCGGCTGCCGTCGAATGAGTCCTAAACCGCGAGAACTCGGGAAAAAGGTTTTCGAGGAATAGATTGGTGCTAATCGGGGAATAGAAATTCTGTCCATTTTGGGGGAATAGATTATATGTCACACGCACATGCGTCTAGTATCACCGTTTGTATTATTTTCTCCCCACCCCACCTGTTGACTTGATTGCAAACATGAGGAAGCCTCCGAAAAAGTACAGCAGGGTGTGCCTTTCTTGCGACAACGGCGGGTGTCGTTGTACTATTGAACACACTGATGGTATGCCTTTTATTGTCCTCTATTCAAGAAAGAGGACACGGTAAAAGATTCTCCATCAAAAATGAAAGGTGCGTTGCCCTTGCTTTCCACTCCCTTGTACAGTTGTGTGTGAAAGTCTTGCGCTTTTTTCGATATCAAATCTTTCGCTTCTTCAGAGTAGAAAAAAAGGTACCACGCTTCCACATCTCCTAAGCTACGGTCAAAACCGGGGTATTTATCACATTTATCACACAGGGCATTAACACAACATAACTTTCCATATACATTCTACGTAATAAGTGTTAGGAACAACTTTTTTTGCGCAAGCGAGATTTTGGGGTTTTCGTTGAACCAGATACGGGGCTTTCATTGAACTATCAGATACTGGGCTTTCGTTGAACCAGATACGTGGCTTTCGTTGACGAACCAGATACGTGACTTTCAGTGAACCAGGTACGTGGCTTTCATTGAACCAGATACGTAATTCTACGAGTTCCTGACCACGATACCGAGTGTGCAGGCAATTCTGCTTAAATTAGAAAGGGCTGGAAGCAAGATCCGTTCGGACTCTAGGATGCTGGACGGTTCTTGTGAGGGGGGGGTAATGGGCGTGATTCGAGCCAGCCAACTGGACTCACGCCCAACAGGGACGCATCCTGCACAACATGATCATAGCACGCATATCATATAAGCATAATAAACACATATTGACCGTTTGGCAGTGCAATTTCACCTCTAGCGGAAACGCGGATGTCAACCGCGTCCACGTTTCCGCTAGGCGTTTCTTCCCTCATTCGCGCGCTCGTTTGCAAGAGAGCCTGGGCAACGAATGAGGGAAGCGTTAGCAAAAATAGTATTTCGTATGCGTTGATTTCCCTAAACAAATTGCACAGACTGAACGGTCAACCACACATCTCGTTGTGGGCTGACGCGTTCATTTGGCGGAAGCGGGTGGAATTTAAAGAATTTGAAACCCGCAATAGTTGCGCTATGGGTTTTCATTCTTTGCGAAACGGGTACCCACATACTAGGTAGGAATATGTGATAATACTTTGAAGCAAAAGATTACTCAGATTAGTATACAATCTTAGGGAGATCTTTATTTCGCTGGACAGGGGCACACTCCCGGAGAGAAAGCCTTCCGCCTTTAGTTAAAATTGCATATTTAACAAATCAGACAGTAAGTATTTTCCCTAAGTATTTTCAGACGTGTTCTAGTTCTCTAAGTATTTTCAGACTGTAATACTTACAACTTAGTGTTGTCTCGCGTGTTGTCAGCTTGTCACCAAGCCTAAACTCACGATCTCACTCCCAAAGTGACCAAAAACCGTTCGATCGCCGATCGTTCGGTTTTTTGGTCACTTTGGGAACACGTCTGAAAATACTTAGTGTTGTCTCGCGTGTTGTCACCAAGCCTAAACTCACGATCTCACTCCCAAAGTGACCAAAAACCGTTCGATCGCCGATCGTTCGGTTTTTGGTCACTTTGGGAACACGTCTGAAAATACTTAGAGAAAATACCAGACAGGTCTTTGCAACCAAGCCGACTTCAGTTCTCACATGACATAAACGTACCGTTTACGCCCTCCCGAATCTGAAATTCACGGCCGTGATTATTAAATTCACGGCCGTGAATATTAAATTAAGGCTTCACTGCACGTATACCCCACACTGTTTGCGAGTAAATTAGGTCAGGAAAACATTTTCCAAAACAGGCCCTTATAACTTTCATGCACATCGCATAAAAACTCAAACAGCGGAGGGGTTCTCGTGCGTTCTAGCGCACGATACTTGGCACCAATATTGCTAACAGCAATATTGGTGCAACCTCAAACGCACAACCTCTTATGTAAGCTATGCGCAAAACGCGTGCTACACATCATGGGTTTGGGTAAACCGCAAACCCAAACCCAAACATGCCAAACAGCAAAGGGCTTCCCGCGAGTTCCAGCGCACGTAACTTTGCAAAAGTATTACTAAGATGCATATCTTTTAGTTGCCAAAGGCCCAAGGCCTCAAAAGCCTTGTGCACGAAGCCATCAATTTATTTCTTTGGCAGATTTATTGGGTTTGTGTTCGAGTTTACCCAAACCCAACACATGCCAAACTGAAAAGTAATTCCCGTGCGTTATAGCGCGCGAAACTATGCACAAATATTTACAAGACATATATCTTTCAGTTCTCAGAAGCGCAAGGCCTGAGATAACTTGTTGGCAAAACCATCAATTTATTTCTTTGGCAGATCTATTGGGCTTGGGTTCGAATGTTTCCAAACCCAATACATGCGTAGAAATATTGCCAAGATATTTATCTTTGATATATTCGAAGCACAAGGTCTAAGAAAGTCTGTGCGCAAAATGGTATAACTATTTCTTTGACACAGATTTTAGCGTGATATTCAAACTCATAAATCTGGGTCAAAGAAATAATATGTTAACTTCGCGCACAAGCTATCGCAAACCTTGCACTTCAGAAATGTGAAATATATACATCTTATCAATATATTTTGCAAAGTTACGTGCGCTGGAACTCACGGGAAGCCCTTCGCTGTTTGGCATGTTTGGGTTTGGGTTTCAAACCCAAAAGGCATCATGCCAGCACGCGGCCATCTTTAATATACTCAACGGCTTGCCATATGCTCTTGAGGGTGCACTGATATTGCTATGAACAATATCACTGCCAAGTTTCGTGAGAAGATTCTCACGAAAACCCCTATTATGCAAAGCCGCAAGTGGTTGAAACCATCTCACACCGCACCAACTTAGCTTGCAGTCGCGACTGAATGCTAAGCTGATGCGGTTGCGGATGGGGCCAATCGATAGCTCAAACGAAAGGTATTCTCCTAATGAATACAAACGCTTTAGAATCGAAAGGTGGAAAAAATTATGCTTCATGCTACATGCAATAAATTGTTTAGAAGAAGGGGGTGTGCCAGACGCAAAATATTGCACACGCTGAACCGCTTGCGCTTGTACCTCCGCGGTGGACACGAGCGGTGGACACCTACAGTAGTGATAGTTCATAGTTGATAGTACAAACGATAGATGGCATGTGACATATAATCTATTCCCCAGAAATGGACAGAATTTCTATTCCCCATTTAGCACCAATCTATTCCCCAATCATTATGCTACCGAGAACTCGCCCCGTTCTCGCAATGCAGGGACCTTTCGAGGCAGCAAGCCGCCCACCTCCCCGCCGTTCACGGCAAGGCGCGCTGCTGGAGTGGACCCACCGGGGACCTACAAATTGGCACAAACCGTCGCAGGGCGCAAGGGCCTGAAGGGGACCCCACGGGGCGGCCGACGAAAAGAAGACGAGTGGAACCGCCCCGGCCACAGGCACAACAACCTCCTCTGACCCCAGTGGAGGAGGCGAGGACGGGGATTTCTAAAGGGTCAGCGACTCGGCCGGCCGGCTCCGCTCGTCAGAATCGGGGCCGTCTTGCTCCTTCGGCGAGGCGGGCTCCTTCGGCCAGAAGAAGGCGTACTCGCGCTGATATGACGCTTCGGCGTCGCCAACATATTCAGCCCTACACTGGTTGAGGAATCTTCAGCAACCGTGGTGGCATCACACCCGCATGACGATTGGGCGGAGGCGGCATTTTCCTAGGTACAATGACCACTTCTTCCATGGGAGGCGTCTCAAAGTTCGGTCCAGATTCCATATGCTGCCAGGAATGTTCTGACTTATGCGTCGTGTCTATCTCCAGCGAACGCAGCCAATGGCTCTGGGGTCCCTTTCCGTACCCATTTCCATTGAGGTGCTGCACATGGCAAGAGTACAATCTGCCAATTGTATGGCTTAGATGTACCACTGACCCCTGGCACAAGGTGGCTCAGGATGGCTCGATATGGCTGAGGATGGCCTGAAAAGATTTTATCTTACCCACCTAGAGGCGGATTTCTTTGCAGGGGTACGGTCCGATACGTTCGATCCGATATCGACATTTCCGAATGTTATCGATATCACTATCTGTGTCTAAGTAGTCGCGTTTGCGGTGACGATTAGTCGCGCGATTAGTCGCATTTTGGGGTGTTCACGATTAGTCGCGACCAACGTTTAGACCTTAACACCGTGGGGGCATCTAACCGCTCCCGAGACATACTTAGACACCGCTTATCCTTCCTGTGAGCTCTGTAGGGTCCGTAACTTATTCGTACCACCCATATCGATGTGCATATATACCTATACGAAGTACATTATATTATTACAGAGGAGGCATTACAGAGTCTATTACAGAGGCATTGCAAAGTCTATCACAGAGGCAACATACGAGATGGATTAATAGTATAACACTATTGTTGCTTGCTGCTGAAATGTGTATAGGCAGCCCTGACCGGGAGTCCCGGTGCAGGCCCCTATGACAGACTCCTAGGCCAACACTGGACTGCTGACTGATATATAGGTTCGTGTTGTGACACACGCTGTGCCATAGGTAGGCTAGACTCCGAGACCGTCCGAGACCGTTCCGGGTATATCTAGCTTAGGGTTTATTTATCTTGGGCACAGTTTATCCACACACAGTTCGGGACCTCTGATATCTAGTGAACTAGGATATTCCGGTACTTGCTTTTCAGATGATTAATTGTATCGATATCGTGTAAAATTACGGTAAGCAATTAAGGTCTTATCAAGAGTAAGAAGCTGCACTGGTCCCGACAGTTCCTGGAGGTTTCAGCGAAGACCCCTCCACACATGACGGATCAATCACCCTCACAAATCACCACACGAACTTGGTGTCATCAGCGCGGTCGGGTCATGTGAGCACAGGTCTGGCCGAGGTTGCTGCTGCCATGATGGTCGGTGAAGTATGAAGTGAGATGTTGAGAACTGATGTGTCCCTGTCGTGTACATCTTTCACTTCGTTCGGCTGTGTTATTCGTGGTATGTGACGCTCCGAACCTCCGATGTCGCGATAACTCATCGGTCGCGACTAAATCCTTAACACTGTGGGGCCCCGAGCCACGATTAGTCGCGCGATTAGTCGCATTTCGGGTTGTCCGCGATTAGTCGCGACGAGCGACTACTTAGACACAGATCCCTATCCACCGAATTGATACTGACACGTCACAATCGAACTTATCAACGATACCGACAACAGCGCTTTGGGTTTCAACTAATACCGACATCGAAGCATAACCTGTCGAACGATAAAGTGATACCCAACTTTTGGGGACATTAGAGAGTTTCCCGCAGAATTCGGCAGCCAATTCTTTCGCTAGTCCGACGTGGCCGATAAAATCCGTGTGTGTCGCGATAGTCCGATTTCACTGGTTCAGTTCGTGAGCACTTACACTAATGTAATTTTGGTTGGGAGTAAACGGAATATTCAACAGGTACAGTCAGCTGAGCGAATTGAGTCGCTGCCGAATTGAGTTCTCATTTCGTTCGAATTTGGCCTCGATCGAGCGAATTCAAGCGAATTCTCACGAGCGAATTGAGCAAATCGGCAGCCGATCCGACGTCCGACGTGTCCCCGAAAAATGCGGCATCTCCTGACGTCGGACTAGCGAAAGAATTGGCTGCCGAAATTTGCGGGAAAGTCACTATTAAAAAATGAAATCATGTTACGATACCGCAAAAGATGTTTTTCGACCGAAACCAAGATCCCCGATAGGTTGGATATCGGAGACACCGATTATGCTGCCTTGCATGCGATATGACCCACATTACTGATAACACTCCCAGAGGCAAACTACTAGCAATCCTTTCAAAGAGAGTGGAGTAATAATTGAATTGATCAAACTGTTATCTCTATGGGATAACCTTAGCAAGTCAAAACATGGTAACCTTTTACTTGACATAAACTATGTGAACCTAAGATATCATATGGACTGGAAACACAAGCTACAGAAACAGAGATTTGACATGTACCTTGCTGCATACTTTGATGTAATCTACTTGTCCTCTGGCACTGACACGGTGAGAGGAAATCTTATGCCTTCGGGCATGCTGCCGTATTCTGTATGATGAGCAACCGCTGATTGTCCATATGAATATCTTGGTTGTCATCACACAATTTTCAAGCTTCAAAACGTGGAAGCTAACACCGTAAAGGTCAACATCAGGCCACCGGCCACCCTACGAACGGAATGTTGCTGCCAACGTGTGTCCTGAAGAGCAAACATTCTCGATCTCGCGAGAGGGCTGTGTTCGTTGTTTCAACTTTACCAAGCTCACGTACCACTCCTCAGAAACAAAACACTTTCGCAACCCCCTCTATCTCCTCCTGGGTCTAATCTCAGGCATATTCTCTTCGATGCCGTCGTTGTACAATACTCGGAAGCTTAAAACAACCGGTTCCCTCAAAGCTTCAGATTTTGGCGGTTTCGAGCTTTCTATCCATCAGACAGGTCATAACAGCATTGAGCTTTCTATTAATCAGTCGGGTCATAACAAATACGAAAGGACTAGCGTTTTCAGATTTATCGTTGACTAGTCAGTACGCTTTCGATCAAGTACTCATTGATGCTCACGATGAGGGAAGTTCCGAGTGCCATTTCGGGTGATTTAGAAAGCTCCTCGATCTTTTAAGAAGTTTGTTCAAGCGTGATCGTATCAGGTCCGTAGGGGTTTCGCCCGTTAAAAAGTGCAACCTACGCAACTAAGTCCACAGGGCGTTGAGGAGTGCAGGAACAGCTACAGAGATCAAGACAGAGTTAAACGAAGCGCCGGACATCATTTCCAGCTCTGCACTTTTCCCACTCTTTGTCAACTCAGCCTCCTCTGCCTTTTCCTCACCACCTGCAACACGAGATACTTGAAATTCTCAAAGAAAACAAGGCGAAGTCTCCCGTTATGGCAACAAACGTCCAGGTCTTGGAGACAGCGTTGTCAAGGAGACCCTAACTGATCCAACTATTTGCTGAGAATAAGCACCCAACAAACGTTTATCACAGCGCCTGAGGCACCTGGCCGAAGTCTCGAGAACAAGACAACAACTCTGAAAAGCTAAACGTTTCACGGCGATGAGGCCTTCACAATCTTTGGAAGCACTTGCCAACGCAAGAAAGGATCTTGTACAGAGTGATTAAAAACGCGTAAGAGCACAGCGCAAATTATTTATTGCAACTAGCTCGCGAACTGCGGTCGGTTTCGCTACTAGAAACGGGTAGCGGATGAGATACTTTCAATAGCTTCCAGGGCGTCTTCCTCTTTGGTCTCCTCTGTCTTGGTTGTTTCAGCTTTGTCCAAGAAGTTAGTTGCATCCGAAGAAGGAGTTTCATCCTGCGGAGCCACAAAGAACACGAAAATATGACGTCAAAAGTAAAACTCTCGGATGGCACGTCGTTCGATCCGGTGGCAAAAGGGACGCCTTCGTGCCCAAGATGTTCGCTGACGACGCTCGCAAGACTTGGTGCACAACGCTTAGCTAATATAACATACCTCCGCAAAAGTTGCTGGGACAAAAGCGAGCAGGATGCACAGCGCGGCAAAGATCAAGAGCCTGCACAGATCAAAACGCTTTTAGCTACCGAAAGTTGAATAGCACATATGAGGGACAGGTGACAAGAGAATAACAGAAATTTAACGAAGCAGCAAAGGAAAAAAAATGTCGCTCACATAGAAATTCGTCCCATGTTTATGCGATATAGTGTACCCTGCGAACCACAAAAGCGCCATTTAGTTCAAATCATTCATCGGTGCGCACGTGCTTGCAAAAGGTCACGCTAAAAGGGTTCCTGGAATTTCCCCCTCGAAAGATGACCAGAAAATCTAGCAGAAACCAGAAATTGATCCGGAGAAGATAGCATATTCACCTCGCGGAGATGTTGTGGCAAATCGTAAGGTATCAAGTAAATTGTTTCGCTTGCACTGCTAATGGCTAATACGTAATTCTAATAGCGAGTTTCCAGCAAATTTCTCAGCGACTTAGTTCGCGCAGCAAGATGCGGAATAATCCATGCCACGTCGGTCCACGTCGGCTCCGCGGCCTTTTGCTGAGAGGATTGCTGAGAGAATTCAGAAAGTTCGCTCACACGACATCGACAGACGAGAGAGAGACTGCCGAATTCGGTCGATTTCTGAGAGCGATCTACTCTGGAACCCGAGTCTCCGGACCGCAATTTATTAGAGAGTTTCCCGCAGAATTCGGCAGCCAATTCTTTCGCTAGTCCGACGTGGAGCCGAAAATCTGACCTGTCTTCCAAGTCCGGGAACCTCATCGCTTCTCGCCGGAAAGCCGGAAGACGATTTCGAATTCGATTTCCCATTCAATTGATGACACTCCGCTCGCGAACGTAAACGTCTTGACCGAAGAGATATTTTTCGATTTTCGATGCGTTTGGACCAATCAGAAATCATGAAACAAGCGACGGGAAGAATACAGATGATACACAACGCCACACATGCTTTTTACACTGCTGGAATCATCGGAAAGCTCGCCGGGTGACATGGCACAAGAATGGAATATTCAACAGGTACAATCAGCCGAGCGAATTGAGTCGCTGCCGAATTGAGTTTTCATTTCGATCGAATTTGGCCATTCTTGAACGAATTCGAGCGAATTCGAACGAGCGAATTGAGCAAATCGGCAGCCGATCCGACGTGGACCGACGTGTCCCCGAAAAATGCGGCATCTTCTGACGTCGGATTAGCGAAAGAATTGGCTGCCGAAATTTGCGGGAAAGTCACTAACCCGAGGTTTTAAGGACGAAACCTCCTCTGTACTGTACTGTACTAGGCGGATCGATCTCAAAAAGAGATCTCCACTAGGCCATCTGACCGTAGGATCATGTGCGCGACAGTGCTTCGCTTTTTGCTTCCCAACATGCCATGCCATGCCATAACGCGAGGGTGGCGTCGCGATAAATGTACGCGACTGCAGTGGCACTGTCATCGTTAGCGTCTGGCGATCGTGAGATCGGAAGTTCGTCTGTGTCGCCCGTTGGGATTCGCGCTTTGCTGCTCCAAATGGACAATGCATTTTCCGTGTTTCTAAGTATTGCTGGAAATGACAGCCATGGTGGAAACTTGGGAACGAACTGATCGGACACCCAAAATCGCGGGCTCATCGCCAACTCCCATCTCACAAAACGAAACCGCTGATTTCCCGGAACCCATGTCATGAGACCCGCCGGTCTGAGCCACCTTTCAGTGTGCCACTGTCAGAGACAACCACCTGCAAAATAATAGGTGATGAAACCTCCGACGATGCTGCCGAAAGCTCCGAGCTCCGAAAGTGCGAAAGAGCGCGAGCCATAGAAGAAACGAGCGATACAGTGCGCGAGCGGTTCAGCGAGTCCAGGTTCGCCAACTTGCCATCAATGGAAGCCAGAAGAGCTGCAAGCTCATCGCTCGAAGAAATCTGAGTGAAATCCATATAAGAAAGCGAATACGAATAAGAAGTCCACTCAAGAAAAATCGTAGAGCACCACCTCGTCGTAATTTCCCAAAGCCGAATCAGCCGCTTCCAGAAAATAGGTAGAATCTGCTTCCGAACGTCCCACAAGGCGTGGAGACGCTCAACCGAAAAATAGCGCGGAAATAAAATAAAATTCTACTCTAAAATACAGTACACGCAAGCGTGAGAAGGACCATAACCTGTTGGAAACAGCTGAACAGGCAGTGGGGACCCGCTGCCGACGGTGAAACAACGGATGACTAGACTCGTATAGATGGACATAAATACTGAGTCTAGGTCACTAACTGTACACCGAGAATGACAAACTGGATATGACACCTGACTGTACGAACTAGTCAGGCTGTCATTTCCAGCAAGTATAACGGCTTTTGATCATATTGAATACTTATAAACTTACATGGTTTAGATTTACTTTTTATTTTTGTAAAATCAACATTATCAATACTCAATTTTTCAATATCAAAATTATTATATTTGACTACCGAAATCATATTAATAAATTTAGTTATAACATTTATTTTTTAAGTTAGTTTATGTTTATTTTAGTATGTCCTAACTAGTTTAAAGGAATGCCATATTGTATTAGTATAAAACAACAATGACCACAATTCAAGATCTTATATATGTAAGAATGAATATCTCCACATTAATCAAAGGTGAACTCACCGTTCATGAACACGTTCAAGCATGTTACGATTATTGCTATGAACATTTAGGATCAGTCTATTCTAAATACCGTGATGAAGAACTTGAGAGACAAATATATTTGCTACCTTTATTGTTTCCCCCACACATATATCTTGAAAAGGATATTGATCATGATACAAGAGACGGTGACGTCAACATTGAAGTGAGAGATTACGTTCACAAGTGTTTAAACGATGCCAATGAAAGAATAATTCATAAATTGAACAAATCGTTAGAAACTATAAGAATTGAAAGTTAAAATCAAATATATTATTTTTAGTTTTATTTTATTGTTATAATTATAACAATTTTAAAAAATTTATCATATTTATATTTATTCCACCGGAAAAGCTCACCGGAATGTTTATTTTAGAAGCCCACCTACAATTTTAATGTTGAAGAAGTTAACTCCTATGCTGTAATCTCCGTAGTAAACTACGGAAATTGATTATCGATTTACACCCCGATAAACGCATATTTAGACCCCTTAGACACCCCCTGTCAAGGCATTCGATAGCTCAAATTGTAGCTAATGATACCAAGAAGAACTTGGTTGCAAGCACGAACACGCATGCCTTGATATGTATCTTACAAAGTGACGGTGTAGCCGACCATGCTGTAGAAATTCCAAATGCCATAACAGCATAGGAGTTAATGAAGAAAACGCCTTGTGAGCGCTGCATCGCTATTTCTAAAAGTAGTGGGAACCAATGTCGCAACATGACATGTAAATATAGCCCATATTGTTATGTTCATAAAGTTGTCAATATAAGTGAAAGTAGTATTCCAAATTCAGGTTTGGGTGTATACGCCAAGGAAGATTTGAAAAAAGATATAAAATTAGTTGGTAGGTACACCGTTGGTACACAAAAATTAACATCAAATCAACTACCTCCATTAAATCAACGGATGCACATCTGGGAGAAAAATAAAAATCTATTTTATGATGCATCGAAGACAAATTCCGTAGCCGGTAAATTTAATTATTGCACTCCTCAAAGTGCCCAAAAATTAAATGCAAAAATAATGCTGTAATAAATTCGGTCGGGAATGTTCGATTAAAAAAAGATATAAAAAAGAATGAAGAAATATTTGTTTCGTATGGAAAAGAATATTGGAGAAAAAGCTGATAAATTCTTTTTTAAAATTTTATTAAATTTATCATATTTATATTTATTCCACCGGAAAAGCTCACCGGACCGGATAAATTCACCGGAAGCTCATCGGACCGGATAAATTCACCGGAAGCTCACCGGAATTGACACGTCATCCTAGGGTTTGGAGTATAGTAGAATGTTGTAGGGTTTGGGGATTGGATTTTACCCCAACCCTAGGGCTGCGCTAGGGTTTTTGTGGTGGGGGAAAATTCTGTCCCCAAACGCTACATCATACTACTCACCAAAGTACGAATTATTGTACAAAACTGTGAGCAGAACTGTCTTAGCGGTCTAGCACTTGGCACGCGAACAGCCACCTAGCACTTGCGAAGGCAAAACAATAACGAGTCCACTAGTCCTGACCTGCGGTCAGAGCAGTGTCGACATCGGATCCGGTCCGACCTTGCCAAGTTAGCTCGGCATCGTTGCCTTGTAATCGGTGTCGGGGTCGGTGCAGGCCTTCGGCCCGCACTTGTAGGCGGTGCCAAGGCCGGTGCAGGCCTTCGGCCTGCCTTGACAGTGTCGGTGCAGGCCTCCGGCCCGCACTTGTAGGCGGTGCCAAGGCCGGTGCAGGCCTCCGGCCCGCACTTGTAGGCGGTGCCAAGGCCGGTGCAGGCCTCCGGCCTGCCTTGACAATGTCGGTGCAGGCCTTCGGCCCGCACTTGTAGCTAGGCGGTGCCAAGGCCGGTGCAGGCCTCCGGCCTGCCTTGACAGTGTCGGTGCAGGCCTTCGGCCCGCACTTGTAGGCGGTGCCAAGGCCGGTGCAGGCCTTCGGCCTGCCTTGCCAGTGTCGGCGCAGGCCTTCGGCGTGCCTTGCCAGTGTCGCCGCAAGCCCGTTAGAGGCTATCGCATGCATGCCCGTAAGAGGCGTGTGACAGGCCCATGGGAGGCGTGTGATGGCAGGGCCATGCGCCATGGGAGGTTGTCGCTGTCGCAGGCCCGTGAGATGCCGTAGCATACCCATGGGAGGTTGTCGGAGGCCCGTGGGAGGCCGTCGCAGGCCCCGCCGTTAGAGACTGTCGCAGACCCGCGGGAGGCTGTCGTAGGCGTGTGGCGCCGTGGGAGGCCGTCGCAGACCCGTGGGAGGCCGTCGCAGGCCTGTGGAAGGCCATCGCAGGCCCGTGGGAGGCTCGTGGGAGGCTGTTGCAAGCCCGTGGGGGGCTGTCGCAAGCCCGTGGGCGGCCACAGTAAGTCGCGGTCTATAAGAAATGGCACCTACAAGAAACCAGTCGCTAGTTTTCTGTCCAAAAGTTAAGAAACACCGTAAGAAACCACCCGCTAGATTTTCCATGGGAGAGGTCTTGAAAATCCTCCGATTAAGAAAATCTTACGCTAGATTCATCAACCTAATGGGTATATATAGTCCAAACATATAGGGTTCATCAAACATATAGGCTGATTTTGAGCCTATCCTCCAACATGCAGCATCCCACGGTATCCAGGGTGTGAGGGGTCCTCCAAAGCATCATCGCAAACTTGGAAACGAATGGCCGGTTGTTTCGTAGAACGTTGCCCAGTCTCAAATTGTTTAAACTTACAGAACTCGACTGCTTCAGCTCGAAACTCCTTTCTCTTCTCACTTTGAGGAGCATTCTCAAACCACTGCCCAGGGACGTTTATCACTACTTTTAAAGCTACCTGCTCATCTCCAGGGTACTACTCCTTTATGAACAGGTTTGTGTCGATTGAAGGTTGAGTGAATACTTTCTGATTCCATTTACTCATACTATTATTCGGCAAAGCGCTGAATCGTGAACTGAATTCGCAGCGAACTCACGGGCTTTTTCACGTTTAGTGAGCGAAAAACTGAGGGGCGGCGCCTGCAACGCTCATACCAGAAGGGTTACGCAAAATAATCAGATAATTGTCATTGAACCGTCAGATTCGGCGCATCCGTCTTGATTTTTAAACGGTGCAGAACCCGCCGGTGTCAGTGCAGGCTCTTCGCTAAAACCGATAATCGGTTCGGGATCGGATCAGGTGCTCTGGCTGGATCCGACTATACGGATCGCGGCAGTGCAGGGCTCTTGGCGCAAACCGACGACGGGGTCGGGTTCGGCGCAGCTCGTTTTTCAAACGGTGTAGAACCCGCCGGTGTCAATGCAGGCTCTTCGCTAAACCCGATATTCGGTTCGGGATCGGATCAGGTGCTCTGGCTGGATCCGACTATACGGATCGCTGCAGTGCAGCTTGAAAATTGACGGTGTCGGATCATCTACGGAAATGATCCGACACCGGTTTCGACACTGGGTCAGAGCCTACTTATTCTCAAGTCATTGTCACATCTGCAAAAACTGTAACAGGCTTCCGCTCTGAAATCTTCATCTACCAATAGAATGTAACTATTCTATGCCAGCTTTAATGATGTTACCGTTCCCCATCTTCTGACTGACACGTCAGTGGCAACATTGTAACTGTCATATCTTCTTATCACTTCGCGGTCATCTCACAGTGACCATGTCTTCTTCACCAAGTCTGCTACTCTCAAGCAGTCATCACGCGCGAGGTCTGTCATACTCGGCATAACTGTCACGCCTGTCACCAGCTGGACAAACCCGGCTTCGGTACCACGAGAAGCCGGCGTTTGTTACAGCTGTCGCAAACGCGTGCACATGATGGGACAAATGCTGATTGTCCTGAGTGACCTCAATGCTCGTATCTATATATCCGACATATTCTCAACGTACACATGAGTCTGTAATAGCCCAGGCATGTTCCAGCATAACACACAGCCGTAGAGCTACAATTTTTTTGAAATGTTTATATTCTAGAAACACGTGCCAAGCTCTCATATGCAAGCCCAAATTTCTAACATCCCCCATCTGTAGCTGCTGCCTGCAGTAGCACAGACCTAAATATGGGCTTGTTCAGCATACTGAGTCGTATCCCCATCTGCCATGCACTTGCCCAAACTGAAGGTAAACATGCCAATACCATCACCTTCTCCACCTTGTAACATTTTGGCTCTCACCAAAGGATTCTTAAATACCAAGACCCACATACACCTGCGACCAAGAGGTCCATGCTCCAAGTGTCCAATCACGTGCAGGCGTCCAGCCTGACTCAGTCGCCTGAAGTACGCTGCTCCGCTCTCGGTCATATCTGTCAGATAATAAGGAGGAACATGCACACATGCTACCACACGGCTGGCCATGACTGCCAGTGGAAACGCAATATCCAATGCGGCAAAACAAGGAGAGGTCACCACTGCGTCACAGACACCATACTTCTCCTTCCATATGCGATAGTTGCCTGGCTGAAGTGCATCGCGCGCCTCAAACCAACCCAGTTGAGGGTTCCAGTCATTGTTCATGAATCTCAAATGTGGCCACTGTTCCAACATCGCCTCGCTGACGATTCCAGTGCCTGCCAATGGGTCCCACACGCCATCGATGGACTTCCAGTCCACCTCTGTCGCCAGGCGTCTCACCTCTGAAGGCGCCGTAATGATAAGCTCAAGCCCCCACTGTAGCGCGCTAGCCTCGCGCACCTGGGCCCTAGTCATATGTCTCAATTCTCCTCGCTTTTCAATCTCTTCTTCAGCCAAGGCAGGCACTAGAGGTGCACCCCTCAATTGCCTTGCCATTACCTTTTGCTCTCGATACTTCTTGCTCAACACAGTACGGTGCCCTTCATTCCAATGCCCAGGCATGAAGATTCTCACCGCCTCCGAAAGCTGGTCTTGCCTGCCCCAGTCCACCTGGTCTGGCATGTGAAGGAACAGGTCCTTCTCTTCCAACATCATCTCCCTGGATGAGATAGCCTGCCATGGCTGGAACTTGCTTCCCTTCACCACGCGTCGGGGACCCACGTCCGCTGGCAGCAGGCGCATGTCTGGGGACAGCTTCTCGTTCAACTGTTGCTCCTTCATCCCCAGCCTGTCCTCCAAGACACAAGAGACCGTAGCCTCATGGGTCTGCACCTCGGCGTTAGCAGCTTGCATCCTCGTGCCTGAGCACCTAGCACACAGCCACTCGCCTTCCGGTACCTCTGACAATGCTGGGGTAAGGCACCACAGATGATAACCCTTGTTGCACGTGTCGCACAACAACATCTCTGCTTCTCCATTAGCTTTCTTGCATACCCCATACGCAAGATGTCTACTGGGCACGGCTGCACTGCAGTCGTACTGATCCTTGACCTGCAGATGACACGGTGCAATACTCTGCACAGTGCTCTTCTCTTTCAGCTTGGCGGCGTCTTCGAGCACCACCACACCATCTCGCTGTATCTTGACCAACTTGAGGATGGCGGACTTGGTGGCAACTTCCATACCACTGCGGGGCTTCTGCCTGATGTACACAAAGTCTCCCACCTTGAAGTGATGTGGCTTGGGCTCATAACCACCACCTCTTCTGCCTTCATAGTGTAAGGTGTCACGATGCTGCGCAACCTCCAGACTGCAGCCAGCATGCACCATTAGTCGCCTCACCACCTGCGCTCTCTGCAACAGATCCTTGACTCGGGTGTCCTTGTCATCACTGACCTCCAGACTGAAGTCCAGGTTAGGCGCTTGCTTCAGATCAGGCGGTACTACTGCCTCCTGGGCAAACAGTAGGGTGAACGGTGCCACTCCTGTGGACTCCTGGCGGGCTGCGTTGTAACTCGGCACTAATGGCCAGAGTTGTTCGTCCCACTCGTAGTCGAGACCCTTCTCCAAGGCGAGCTTCTTGAAGCAAAACTTAATTGTACGTACCACCCGCTCGGTGAGCCCATTGCCCTCTGGTGACAGAGTCTGGTGAGGTGACCCTCCTGTCTATCAGACAGTCCCTGCATAACCGCTCGAATTCGCCCTCGAACTCCTTGCCTCCGTCCACCAGGCACTCAGCTGGCGCCCCAAAGACAGCCAGCACATGACTGCGAAACGCTGCCGCAATGGTGCTCGCTTCTTTGTTGGGGATGGGTACGCAGACTATAAATCTGGTGTAGTGCTCGGTCATGATGAGCACCCTGCTGTTGCCCGACCTGGTCACTCTTCTTGAAGGCCACGCCAAGTCCAGTGACCAACGATGCATGACCGATACAATCTCCAAGGGGGACAAGACTGCCTCTTCTCTTGCGTAATGGGTCTTCACCCGCTGGCATGTCTCACACTGGGTGACCACTGCCTCCACGTCCTTCTTTAGGTCAGCCCACCAATGTCGCTGCCATAGAAGGTGTTGGGTACGTCTTATGCCCCAATGGCCGGTCCTGGAGTGGTACTCCTTGACCAATGCCAAACGGTCAGCAGGCTTCGGAATTCTCACCTCCTTGCCTGACAACGTGATCATGTAGATCTCATCAGTGGTCTCGTCCCACCGGTGTCGCGCTGCGCGCCTCTTCACTCGGCGAACTTCGTCCTCCGGCAGTTCCACGCTGCCATTGGACTTCAGCCACCTGAGGCACCACGCATCGTCGTGTACGTCTCGATGCTTATCGCGGTCGGCATGTTGTTCAGCGACACTAGCCACCAAGCTCGCGAGTCTGGTAGTGCATGTAAGCCTCGGAAGCCTCATCTCCTTTTCTTCACCAGGTGGACTCCAAGCTGGCGCTTCGGCGCGTGCTGGTTGAGTTCCACCTTCTTTCACGAAGTGACTCTTGTGCCTTTGACGGTAGGGAAGTTTCAAGAAGCATCCTACCGTAACATTTCACAGCGAACAAGAAAATTACGTGAAACTTGATGTCCGATCAGCGAATATTGTGCCAGAAGACGCGCGGGGAGAGTGTTTTGCTGTTTTCGCTCGGCTGGAAGACCAGGCGCGTGCGTTCTGGAGCTCAATCGGATTTTTGGATACAAAGTGGTCACCTCCAAAGATTCCCTCGATGGAATTATACGAGATCTGTGTCGAGTATAAATACGGGCAGGGGCAATGACAAATTTTTTGGAGGTACAAAATTTTTGTCGTAAGTAGGGCCCTCACTCTCGGACATATTGCTCCACTATATTGTGACTTCCCTCCACTGTACAGTGAAGTCCCTCCACTATATTATGGACGGACTTCACTATACAGTGGAGGGACTTCACTATATCATGGAGGGACCTCGCTATATTGCGGAGGGACTTCAATATATTGTGGAGGGACTGTGGGGTGTCGACGATCGACCTTCGCCGGCAGTTGTTTTGCCTATTGTCCCCGCAACAGTTTATATTTTGCAACTCTGACCGGTGGATGTATTCATCACATTGGGATGGTGATATCTAACGGTCAGCTTTGTATAATTATATTGTGAGGAATGCATAGGAAGTCCTGAGTCTGGGGGAGAAGAAATCAAAAATGCCGAATGAAAAAATAGAGCCGGAACAAGCCATAATTTGCTGGCACCACCTAGTGGTTTTTTTGTACAAAACCTAGTGAACCTTGTACAAAATATCGTGGGATTTGATGAACCCGAAATCACGCTCCACGATATCGTTAACCCCGATCGACGATATCGTGTACAAGGTTCACTAGGTTTTGCACAAGAACCACTAGGTTTCGTCCTGCCTCCCATGCCACAGATATCGCCCCTATATTTTGGCACAAGTATGAATCCGTCACATGGTGCGGATTCCTAGATCTAGTTTCATCTAGGAAACTACAACATGAAGAAATAAATGAAATAAGTCACTATTGAACGAAGTGATCACCATCCGCAAACACATTTCGTATATGCTATATGCAGATCTTGTAATCCCATATTGCGAGTACCATTTGTTAACAACCATCCTATTAGACATGCGCCATGCTAATGCATCACAGCCATGTTTGATCACGCCCATGATGTGTATGCTCTGCATGAAGCTGCAGCGGGACATAATTTCAAACCGACGGACAAACCTATTCTCACCCAAAAATAATTGTGTCATTGCCACATGTAAGTATTTTTACGCAGAACTGTACTCTTTCAGAGAGCTCACGAGCTTACATACATATCATTGACCTGCTGTCCCGGAGCGGGAAGGATTATCGCTTGATACTAATTCATCATATTCTACAGAGTTCTGAGGCGCACATTTCGGTGCCGACCTAAGCTGTTGGTGATTTCTGTGCATGGTTATGCTGCCATTGCATTATGCTCTTAAGCTTGCACACTGACCTCACACAATTGAAATTGCAACAAGGTTGCAGCAGTAAACAGTCAAGTTAAAAAACCAAAGAACATCTTCGAGGCGCTAGCGATGTTGCATCTATGCAGTCAAACTGAGTTAAACTGTCAGTACTGGTTCTGTTCACAGATGATGGCTGCCAATTACAGGATTCCATCACAGCACCTTGCTGTGACTTTTCCCTTCTTCAATGCTCGAGCAATCACCTCATGCCTTTGTAAAGGAATTGCTCAGATCAGTTTTTTTGCCGTTGCCCTTCATCTCCTTGATGGCAGCCCATTCCATGGACAACTTGCGCAGCTGAATGTTGAGGGCGAGCCACTCGTGCAGCACACCGAGGCAACTGGATGCATTCTCGGCCTCCTGAAAGCTCACATCGAGCACTAGCTTCTCGGCCAGGGTGTACCCCTTGGATTGCTGGGGAGCACTGCTATCGTGGCTCTGCCACTTGCTAGGATCGCACTTCCGCATGCGGTCCGTCACTGAGCTCAGGTCCAGCTTCTTCACACAGAGTGACCACAGCTTGAGCATCAGATCCTCCTTCACCTGTGCCAGCGGCAGCTTGTCCAGCCCTGCTTGGCAAGCCAAATCCAAGATGGCAGTTTCCCCGAGCATGATCTCCAGGCAGGCAATCACCACCACGATCAGTGGCGTTGGCCTGAAGGAACATCCCCAGTAGGTCAGAGAGGGAGCATGATCCACCGGCACTTCACCATCCGAGCCTTTGCACCGCTGCTAGGGGTCCCTCGGCGGATCGGCAAAGGCAGCGCCCACATCGTGACGTGTCTCCCAACCTGGAATAATCCACTGTTTTCCTCCATCTACATGAGAGGAGCGCGGAAGGCATCTGATTGGTGCTGAGCCTTCCCAACCAATGTGGGATTGCACGGCTGCACCACACCGCCCACTGCACTAACGATTCTGCAACCAAACGGAGTCCAGTTCCTCGCCTTGAAATTCACATCATGAGAAATTCCTTGCGTATGGATCTGACCATGCAGCCAGGAACAGCAAGCACGGTGGGCACCGCACCTGCGGTATCGCTTGATCTCTGCCAGCGGTTTCAGCATTTTGTCGAACAGGTGCTGCAGACTGCGCTTGTGACCCTTCAGGTCGTGAATCGTCTTGGGAATTTCGTCTTTATTTTCAATAACACCTCCCACAGTGAACCGCGACCACGCCAACTGAGAGCCCTTGTTTGGGTCGTTGCCGGACTCCAAGGTTTGCTTCATCTCCTCTTCCTGCAGATGTTCAATCCTCGTTATTGCCCTGCAGCCGCCCGCCCCAGCCCCACCTCCCTCACACCAACGCCCAGTGGTCCTCGCGATCCCCCGAAGACCTCCCGGGCAGCCCTCGCCTCACCACCCGGGCAATCGGGTCACCACGAGTTGCGCCGGGAAGGGCCCTCTCTCAGAGAACCATCACCATGCCTACATTCCGAGCTTCAACGGAGTCCCTCTGATCTGGATGGCCTGGTGAGCGTGTCAGCCTGGGGCCCCGTGTCGGAGGGTGACCACCTGCTCAACCCCGCACTGACTTTGGACATATCCGCGGTGGCCTTAGCAAGCATCTCATCGTATGAGATGCCCCTCTTCTTAGCAGCTTCAGCCATCTTCTCTGCGTCTATGATGTAGGCAATGCTGCCCCAGCACTTGTCCTCGCCGGTCTCCTCGACCACCATGCCATTCAGCGTCAGCGGCAGCACCATCTCGTGGGACAGCCCATTGCCCTCCTGTGCGCATCGCCGCCATCCAGCTGCGCTCAGGCTTCCTGCTGGCCGCCGCTCAGTTGGGAGTCGCCTCGCCGACCTAATTCCGTCCGCTAACTCAGTGGGCAAACCCGGCTTGTGCTAGAAACATATTTCAGGATTACCCCCCCCGGGGAATCAAGTCACTGTTTTGGGTCCAGCTCCGCACAATTCGAATGGCGGCAACTGCAAGGAGGTGATGCGCGGCGTGAATAACTAAGTGGCTTTAGTATGCCATTGCACCCATCCCACGAACCCCTGGCGGAGGGAGGGCGCACCTCAGGTTTTGTCGAATTGTCCAACTCGCCGTTCTTTGCCTTGTTGCTGAGACAGCGCCCCACCCCCCTTCTCAGCGCCCCATCCCCCAGCTCCCCATGCATTTCCATAAATCTAGTCTCGCGAGAAGGATCAAGATGGTTTGACGGAACGCCAACACTGATCATCTCAGCCGCCAAACAGCCAATCCTGTAGACCAAGGCTTGCGCTTTCGGCACACGGATAACAAGTGGCGAAAACTCCTCGACTTCCAGAGAGGCGCAACCAGCGGTGAGCAAACCTCTGCCCAAAGCAAAATGCTTCCAGAACACAAACATGAGATCACTGCCAGAGTCCCCCAATGCAAGCTGTGCATGCCGGGGCAGTGGGGACGCGTCAGGACCGGAAGAGAGAGCGGTCATTTCAACTTGATCCAGGGTCCCAAATGAAGGTGAGCACCCTTGTTACACAGAGGGGGGTGGGGGGGAGAGCCGCGCTGGGGGATGCCACTGGCGCTGAGAGGCTGCCGAGGGCCTCACATCAGGTCTTCCAGCATCTCCACCGCTTTCTCCGCCGCGTCGCTGGATCCCTTCACCTGGATCTGCCGGGGCCGGGCGCAGAGCTGGAGATCAATAGACTGTGGACCCACCACGGGCGCAGCGCTGGAGATCAATGGACTGCGGGCCCACCACGGGCGCAGAGCTGGAGATCAATGGACTGCGGGCCCACCACGGGCGCATCGAGGGCCGACGGAGGGCCATCGAGGAGGCCGCACTGCATTGGTGAGGAGAATATCCGTGCACTGCTCGCAGACCGAGCCTCACCACAGGCTGCTCACATGCTGTCACGGAGGGCCATGAGGACGTGCTGCACCTAAACCTCCCTGGTTGCATGGTGGGTTGCACCATATGGGCCGATGGGAGACGGGGTGCTGCATGCATATCTTTCAGGTTGTGCACTCAGCCTCACCCAAACGGCCAACGAGGGCGGGATTGCTGCACTAATACCTTTCCGGTGGTGTAGTCCGCTGCCACCTGTGCACCCGACTGCTTCTGAACATGCTCCATGTTGCGACCACCGGGCCCGGCCACCATCTGCATAAGCTCGAGCGGGCAGAGCACCACCCTCTCACTTTCTGCTTCGCTCTGCTCCGGCCTGTATCCCCCCCCACGCCCCCTCTCCACGCGTCACCGAGGCCCTGCTCTGAGCCAACGGACTCGGGCGCGCAGGGACCGCACCCATTCCACAGACAGCAGCAGACGGCGCTGCCACCTTCAAGCGCCCCACACGGCATTCTGCAGGCCGGCTTCGCGCGGGTGTTGAGGCGGGCGGGGCGAGGGTCCTACCGCACTTCCCTGCGCATGAGCGCCTGGATTGCGTCCTTTGCAGCGTCGATGCTGGCACGCGAGCCCCGAGCCACCACCTGCGCTCACATGTCCTCCGCGGGCCGCTCCATCACCACCACTCATCTTGTGCCTGTCACATCCACGGGCGCACGGGGCACCTGCTCGACTCCCGCGAGCTCCGAGCACACGACTCGAGCGGCTCTGGCTCGAGCGGCTCTGGCTCGAGCGGCTCTGGAGCAGCCACGCCAGAGCACCCGTGCCCCAGCTAGTCCCCCACCGGTGCGGATGTTACCTGTCATATTCCTTCTCTACATACAGCGTCACGGTGACAGTTGTGGGGCGGGGCAAGGGGGTGGGGATTGGGAGGGCAGGGGGGCACGTTGGCCTGTGGCATGTTGGCATTGGGGTCCCGGAGGAGGAGGAGGTCAATTGCGTTGCGTGCTTCCGTAACTTGATTTGGGCTTCCTTTGAGCAGCAGCTCGCGGCCCTCCGGCACCGGCTCCGAAAGTGGGTGGATCCAAGCCCCGGTCTCCCGCATGAGCGTCTGCAGTGTGAGGGAAGTTCGGCCCTCCGCAGTCTCCTGGAGCAGCCCAGGCACCTTTGCCAAGCCCTCCGTGGGCACCACATATACCTCCTCTACCACCAAGCTGAAGCTATCGTCCCATTGCGGGATCCTTCAGCACACCCCACACCACTGTATCAGCACGCACTGCCACCACTATCCCGCCCGGATGCACCACGCTTGCTTTGCAGGCAAAGGCATGGTGGAAAGATGCCACCCCGCAGCACTCTGTGCGAGGCGAGCGACGAATCAAAACGTGCCAGCTGCAGGTATGGAATCACCAAATGCGCGCGTCGGCATCTGAGCTGGTTGTGAGCCCCCGAAGGCCCCCATGCAGGCATGCCCGGACATACAATGCCCTCTGGGTACTGTGCGCGCGACACTGACCATGAGCCCCGGAGGCCAGGGTGCATGGGAGGGAGGATGCGGAGGCAGGGGAGGGAGGTCACTCTTCATCCGACATAACGGCTGTGATGAGGTCCTTCGCCTTCTGGTTGCTTTCTGGAAGCCCTTTGACACGCAACTGCAACGTGCCGCACAAACCCCTCAGTCCTCAGGGCTCTCCCTCAACCCCCCCCACCCCCGGGTGTGCACGTCTGGACTCCTCAGGTCTCCTGCGAGGCCAGTGGACGGCGCGGAGGCTCGCGGGAGGCTCACCTTGCCCCCATCCGGGTCTACCATGTTCAGCAGCACGCCGGCCTGTTTCTGTATATTGTACAGTATGGCACCCTCGTCATCCAGCAACTTCTTCACCTTGTCCAATCGGCAGTCCACCATAATCTCCTCCTCCAGGGTCAGCGCCTCGAGCCTGCAGCGCCCTCGCCATGAGTCAACCACCACCTGCCGCCTGGGCCCACTGCCAGGCAACGAACGTCCCAAAGGCCGCTCAGCCAAGCCTGGAACCAGGAGGGCAGATGTCAGCACCTATCAGCGTCAAGCAGGATGCCGCGTGAGGCGGGCGCCCAGAAGAGCCCATGCACCCCTTGCCCTCCCCACCATGGCCTCCCCCACCATGCCCCCTTGCCCTCCCCACCATGCCCCCCCGCTGTGTGCAGTCGAAGGACGGTACCAAAAGGTAGGGTACGGGGGGCGAGGTCACCTCTCGGGGGCGAGCAGCGCATCGAGTCGTTGAGACGCGTCCTCGATGCTCTCCACCATGCCTTCGAGCACGATCTGCACCGCCGGAACCACAATCCTCCAATCACATTGCCGGAGCATATCTCTACTCACCCCCAATCACAGTTCCAAAATGCAAATCTGCGCACGTCCAATCACAGTTCCAGAGTGTGGATCTGCTCACGTCCTATCATAGTGCCATCAAGGGGAGGGGCAGCGAGTGGGCACAGAGTG
>LGRX02034941.1:0-12989 GCA_001247695.2 Cymbomonas tetramitiformis | reverse complement strand
ACTGCTGGACTCTCTGCCGGACTGCTGAACACTCTGCTGGACTGCTGGACTGCTGGATGGCTGGACTGGACTGATCGCGCTATGGCTGGCGCCCGTGCCTGTGCTGTGCCGAGCACTGCAGGCGATGCTGGCACTACGGCTGGTGCATTGGCTGGTGCTGCAGTTGGGAGTTGTGGGTTTAGGTGTCGGAGAAGCTTCTGTCCACGCTGCTGCTGGTGCTGTAGCTAGGAATATTGCTGGTGTCGCCGCTGGTGGTGGACTTCCCTCACCCCTGGCACCAAGGCAAGGAAGAGGTTTGGGAGGCGGCCGGTGCGCACCTTCGCCATTCGGATGATGCTGGTGTTGCTGAGGAAGGCGACCACCACGGCGGTGCCCAGCATGCGATCCAGCGTCAGCAGATCCAAGTCCTCCTGCTGGATGAGGCCCTTCTTGCCCTGCTGGCGCCGCGGGTCTTGGTAACGCTTCCCTGCACTCTCCAAGCGCCGCATGCGCCGCTTGCTGCGGCCCGAGCTGAGCAGCATCTGCGCTCCACAATTCACGAAGCTCTGGTTGAGACCGAACTGGTCCTCTCTGTCATTCTCGCTGGCATACTCTTGGTTCGCTGACATCACACGCTTGTGCACCAAGGAGGACTTCTTCAAGTCCTCGTATGGCACGCACAGCTGCAGCCTCAGCATGTTCAGGCCGAGTTGCTTGCACAGCGCCGGCCCTTGGATCTCAGGTCGCTGTATCCAGCAGCGTCGGATCACTCGCAGAAGGAAAGTCCTCACTGTCAGTGGGCTATACGGGTCGTCAGGGCGCGGGGGCTCGCTGTTGCGAGCTTGGGCTTGGGCAAAGGGCTCGCTGTTGCGAGCTTGGGCTTGGGTAAAGGGCTTGCTGCTGCGGGCTTGGGCTTGGGTAAAGGGCTTGCTGCTGCGGGCTTGGGCTTGGGTAAAGGGCCCTTTCTGCTTGTTCTTCCTCAGCACCTGCTTGCTCCGCTCGCGGGTGCCATAGTCACCGCCTCCACTGCTACTGCTGCTGCCGCCATCGCCGTGGCGCTCTACGCTCTCCGTCACTGCCACCTTGCCGGTGCGTGCCTTGGGCTCGGTAGCTCCTAGCAGGTATCGCGGCGACACCACGGTGATGGGCGCCTGCAGACTGTGCATCAGCGGTGTGCACTCAAACTCCAGATCCAGGGGGGTTGTTCGTGGGGTGAGATACAGTTCGTTTTTCGCGAAAGGACCTGATTCGCCGGTTTTTGTTCCCGCTTCCGGTCCCGAGGTGGGTGTTCCCAAAGGAGAGGCAGTGTCGAGGTGAGAGGTGTCGTTAAGGCCAGGAGAGACAGGAGTCTCTGGGTCCAATGGTCCCCGCGCCAGGAGATGCGATGATAGGTTGGCCTCCTCCTCCTCCTCCTTAAGCTTGGGATCCATTTCCGGGCACGGATGTTTGACCCCTGATTGGCTGGTCTCCGTGGAGGAAGGGCCCTTCAGCTGAACCCTCGGCCTCTTCCCTTGGGCGAGATCCACCACTGGCGAAGGTGGATCCTGCGTCAAGTCATCTATGGCCGCTTCGGCCTGCCCCAGACCCCCCCTCCCTCGCCGCACGCTCCAGGGATCACCTCCGATTAGAAATTTGTCCGGTCTCCACCCACTGTCCCCCCCTGTCTCACTCCGCTCCTCGGATGCTTGCCAGAGATGCGATCCCCCTCTCCACACGCCGGAAGGGGGTGGGTACATGGAGGGCACCCTGTGCAAGACGTGGATAGGCTGACAGCTGGCAGCGTGGCTCCTGGCGTCTTCTCTGCACACCTGCTGCTGACTCCAGCGGGCAACAGCCAGCGCGCTGGCACATGGTCAGCGACCGAAAGCAGCCTCGGCATGGAGCCAATCAGCGCCTGACCAACCGCCCTGGCCCGACTGCTGGACACTGGCGTGTAGGCGAAGGTGGCAAGCGACAACGCGAGCGCGCGAGGACCGCCCGCTGCACGAAACGCCGCAGGCGCCTTGCACTTTGCCGTAGGCAGGTCACCGGGCGGCCAAGTGCTTGCGGCTCACACATCCGGGGCGCGCAGCGGCGCGAGGAAGTGGCAGGTTGCATGGGGTTAGGGCGCTCGCAAAAGTGGACTCAAAGCGTTGTGGCGTTAGGGCATGCGCTATGACCGAAGCCATGACGCATCTGACGGCTGACGCACAACCTGGCGGCGGATTGGGGCATCGGAAGATGGCAGAAGTTGCCTTCGAACGAGCATCAATGGCCAGGGGCTTCCCTGCAGGGGAAGGAGGTGGAGGAGCGAGGCGATAGCAGGGGGGAGGGGAGGGGATGTGCTTGGGGATGTGCTCCGGGAATGTCAAAGGGACTCTCACCTGTTCCCAAAACGTCTTTGTGCTGATCAGCCCAGCGCTCGGTCTCAAAGCGGGGAACTGGGCCCCCGTCTGACCCCGAGCGCCACTGAACCGGGCTTGTTCTGCCGCCGAATGCCTCTTGAGGTACGATTTAATGGCTCGCAGTGTCATACGGTCAGTCTCCCGCTGCACCTGCTTCCGGGGTGCTCCGCGCCAGATGCCCCCTTCCATCATCGTCCAGGTAAACAGCTCGTCCATCTCGGTCCCAACCGAAGATTTGATGAGACGGAGCGGGTAAAAGTGGATGGAGGTGATGCCCGCGCTGAGCAGGCCGGAGACAATGTGTCGGCGATGCGCCCTGCAGTGGTGTCCCCCCTCCGCGCCCCTCCGCCCCGGACAATCAGCTGAGATTCATTCCACATAGCATCCGCCGCGAGCCTGCAGTTTGGTCCCTCTTTTGAGAGGCTTGCAACTCGACCAAATCCCAATCGGTCAGGCCGTTCTGTCAAAGGCAGCCCGATCCTCTTCAAGGTTCTTTGGCAACACCTTTCCTCGCAGGCGGCGGCTGCCCGAATGCACGCGCCTGATTTCTCCACCATGTACCGCCATGGCATGCCCAAGGGGTGCGACCGCTCATCCAATCCCAAAAGGCGAAACCACAGCGACTCCCGCCTCGCCATGCTAGTCCCCATATGCTGCAAGCATGCGCGTCTCTCTCTTCCCGATCTCCATCTCCACGCGCCTCGCGCTTCTGATTGGCGCCGGCTCCTCGACTTCAACACGCCACTACGCATGCGCATTATGAGCGACTCCGCTTCTGAATCACGATCGCGATGCTCCGTGTTCGCTGCGCACACAAAAGAGCACTCCCTCTAGGGGTGGCGGGGGCTGGGGGGTCTGAGCAGAGGAGATGGCGGGAGCCAGACCAGTCCACCACACTGGAGATGATCCAGAACAGCATGCCACCGAGGATGAGCGCCGCTAGCGGGGGTAGCAAGATCTCAAGCGACTCGCCGGCGTCCTTCAGGGACAGGCTGGCCAGCTGCTCGCCGCTGATCAGGCTGGTCTTCTGCACGCGGGCCCGCTTCACCTCCAGGCCGCCGCACTTGAAGTCCGTGAGGTGCGTGCAGAGGCACTCCAGCTCCGGGAGGCGCTCGCACCCAGGGCCAGCGAACACCCCTTGCTGCCAGACCCACGAGCAACCGAAAGCATTGTCCGCGCGGCCCAGCTCGCACTCGGCTCCCACATACTTCCGGAGGCCGGCGTCCATGCCAGAATACTCTCCGAAGACGGCGCCGTACTCCACCGTGCATCCTCTTATCTGGGGGCCCGAGCGGGGATCGGGGCGGAGGGACGGAAGGGAGAAGGGCAGGGAATGGCGCGGTGTCCTCAGCCGCAAGGAGGCGGTGGGCGGAGTCCGATGCACTTCGTTGAGCCGGTTCGAAGGAAGGAGAACTGTTGGCGCACGGAGTGAGCTGAGTTCTGCGGCGGCATGGTGGGGTCCCGACACGGGCACCCTCTACGAGATGGCAGAGCGGGCGCACCAAGGTTGAGGCGCGCGCACGGCCAAGCACGGTCACCCAGCAGCGGTATGGGAAGGGGCATGCTCGAGCCCGGAGGCGCGCGAATGGACAAGCGGCCTTCTGGCGCAGCGCCCTCCGAAGCGGAGGGAGGCGAGGGAACGCACACACATGTGCCTACGTGGAACCTGCTCCGCGCGGATCCCCAAGCGCCATGCAGCCGAGCTCTGCTGCCGCACAGGACGCTCCACGCCTCGAGGGGCAGCAAGCGCACCTCCTCATGGTGCTCTCGTTGCTGGCGACGCCCATATAGAGCGGGCAAACCATCGACGCGGCGGAAAGCGGAAAGCAGGTGGAAAGGGGAAAGCAGCAGGGCGGGGGGGGGAAGCGCCGGGATGGCATGCCCACCATGGATGCATTCTGGATCTCCCAGGCGCGGCGTAGGTCGCCCCCCTCCAATAGCGAAGTGTTTGTCTGGTTCCAATAGACACCAGCTGCTGGCGGGCTCGGGTTGGGGAGAGCCGCGCAACCCGCCCCGCTGTAGGCGCCGCTCCGGTCGTCCCACCACACGCATGTCAGACCTCCCTCGGTTGCGTCCTGGCCCTCCGCTCCCGCCCAGTCAAACGGAAGCGTGACCGTCAGCCCCTCCTCTAGCTGCGCCACCTGGAGCTCCCCAGCGCTGCCCGGGCTCCGCAGCACGATGCTGGTCACCGTGGAGCCGAGCGGCGTCGGGCCGGCGATGGTGGTGTTCTGTGCAAGGTGATGCTCCGCGGCGCTGACGAGGATGTGCGTGGAGATCAGGCTATCGCTCCCCTCGACGAGGTTCTCCAAAAGAGCTCCCGGGACGGTCAGCGACGCCCCTGTCAGATTCGCAGCTGCCATGTACCACATCCCCGGGAGCCCGGCCACGCGCCGCCCTCAGGCTGCACAGCGCACGGCCTGGTGCATGACGAGGTATGACACTGAGATCGGGCTTGACGGTTTCGCCATCACTACAGCGTCACATGAAGGCGTCGGAAGCATGAGCTCAGGTCGTCGATGGGCATCCCACGCCCCCCTATGGAGTAGGCCGAGCGCCGATTGGCTTAGGATGGGCTCGGGCTAACAGTGCAGGAGGGAAGGCGGCGGCGGGGGCGGCGGGGCGCACAGGTTGCAGAGGGCCCTGTGGCAGCCAGGGACGCGGCGGCGGCCAGGCCAGCCACTTTGTCCAGCTGCACCGACAACGCAAGGTAGTCGGACGCGGTCTGCAACGCACCCGCTCCCCAAGCTCCCCGCTCCCGGCCTTCGCCTCACATACCGCAGACGGCTCCAAAGTGCGGCGTGATGCCGGTTGCACCAAGCCGATCCCGGCCATCCATACGAACGAGCCGCATGTACGCGCAACGCGCAGCGGCAAAAGCATGACAGAATGCCCCGCATCGCGCGAGCAGCAGCAGCATGCGCGCACGATGATCACCTAACGAGCAGCAGCAGCAGCATGCGCGCACGACGATGACCTAACGAGCAGCAGCAGCATGCGCTCGCGATGATGACCTAACGAGCGGCAGCAGCATGCGCGCACGATGATGACCTAACGGCGCAGCATGTGCTCACGATGATGACTAACGAGCAGCACCAGCATGCGCGCTGATGCGACCTAACTTGAGCAGCACCAGCATGCGCGCACGATGATGACCTAACGAGCAGCAGCAGCATGCGCTCGCGATGATGACCTAACGAGCAGCATGTGTAAGCATCTCCCTGACTGCTGCCGTGGCATATTAGCCGAGCGGCGTGAGCGGCGGTCGCCCTCACCTCCGCGCGCATGCCCTCCACAAGCGCCATGCCCATTGCCCGGCCAATGTCGTCCATCACAGGCAACGTCGAGGCCACCTGTATCACCGACCCGCCTTTGCCTGTCACATCGCTGCTCGTGCACTCGCCTTCCACCTCTCCCGACACAGGCCAACTGCTGAAACCAACCGCTTGCCACGTGGGGCATTCCCGGGTGTCGGGAGGGGGGGGTCTAAACACCGGGTGGCGTGGGCGCACAGGAGGAGGGAGGAGCATTCGCACCTGGGAGGGCGCCGCCGTGCTATTGCCGGAGGCTCCGACCGTAGAGAGGCTGCTGAGTGCGGCAGCCATTCCATCAGCGGCGAGCTGAGTCAGCGCGGCGGCCTGGGAACCGCTCTCATCTCGGCCCAGTGTGGCATCCGCCAGCTCCTGCAGCAAGGACAAGGTGATCGCAGACGTCGCATTACCCACCTGCACTCCAATCCCCGCCCCCAACCACGGCGCAGTGAGCCGCAAGCATGCCGGCAAGTGCCGAGCTTCGAACATGCCAGCCCGAGCTCCGTGCAACGCATGCTGGGCGAGGCTGCGAGCCGATGGGAGTGCTTCCTAACTATGACGATTCACCTGCGAGGGTTTCACCACGAGGCTAGCGACGGAGTCTGCCAGGTCCTCCACGGCGGAGTCGGTCAAGGACAGGCGGGCGGTCAAGTTCGCCAGCAGGAGGGCGGTCTTCTCGCGCTGCTCCAGGGACGCCTCGCCGCCCGCGTTGAGCCTGAACGAGATCCCGTCCACCAGCGCGAGCGCATCCCTGGTGCCGCCATTCGCCAGCTCCGAGGCGCCCTGCTGCAGCAGCCGGTCGATGTACCGGGCCTCCTCGGGGGCCGTCTCAAATTCCTGGCCCCGCCAACCCGGAACCCTACCATCACCTCTTCACCCATTTACTCTCAGAAACTGTTTTTTCCAGTTTTACTGTCGCTCCCTTCCCGGGCTAACTCCGCTGCCGCCCCTTCAGCTCTCCCAAGAGATGCGCGGCGTGGGGGAGGGGGGCTCCAAACACGCATGCGGGAGGCGGTGCGATGGTAACGGGCTCGCAGGTCCATATTCGGCACGCCGGGCAGGAGAATGGAGCAGCAGCGCCTGAAAGATCCCCCTAGCACCTAGCACCTAGCACCCAGCACCTAGCACCCAGCACCCAGCACCCAGCACCTAGCACCCAGCACCCAGCACCCAGCACCTAGCACCCAGCACCCAGCACCTAGCACCTAGCACCCAGCACCTAGCACCTAGCACCCAGCACCCAGCACCCAGCACCCAGCACCCAGCACCTAGCACCTAGCACCCAGCACCCAGCACCTAGCACCCAGCACCCAGCACCTAGCACCTAGCACCCAGCACCTAGCACCTAGCACCTAGCAACACTCCCAGGATTGCGGAGCTGCTAATGGGACCTCTCCAGACAGCAGCAGCACATCAGCCCTCATCGCCTGGCCGAGGGGAGTCACCTTGGCAGTGACTCGGATGGTGGTGGACACCCTAGCGGCTGCCTGCAGGGCGTCACGCACGACCACCTCGATGGTGACATGGTGGTGGCTGTCTTCCAGACCAGGCTTGGGGACCAGGAAAGTCTGCGCAGTGCTGGGAGAAAAGTCACTCAGCCCTGCGGTCTTGCCCCCATCCTTCCATGAACCCGCCTCCGCAAAACGCACCTATGCTCCACCGAAGTCCCCGATACCCCACCCCTCCCCTCCCCACGCCTCCCCAGCACAGCATTTCCCTCACTCATAAGCACCACCATCGCAGTATCGGCAAATCCGACGGCCCAGGTAAGCAGCAGCCTTGAGCGAAACTCGCCTGCTCGGCCCGCGGGTTTCCCAGCCGAGGCCTCACGCACCCGTGGCGCGTTCTGGTTGCGGCGTGTGCCACGCACGGCACAACCAGCCTGTGCCATGCCTTTAGCTCGGGTGAAGTGAGACAATGCTATTGGCTCTTGCTCTGGCTGACTGACCTCGCACGTGCCAGGAGGCCTGCAGCGAGGCACAGCGAGGGCGGTCTGTCCTTGGAGCCCGCGCGCGGTGCAGAGCGGCAAAACCGGGTTTCGTTGACGCGCCGCACACCAACCGACAATTACTGGACACGCCTCCCCGGAGCTGTGATTAGCTAAGGCGGGGGGAGCTTGTGCAGTGCACCACACCTGGTAGGTGAGGGGCAGGTCGGCGAGGTCGTCCTCCCACGCGCGCAGCTCGGCGGTGAAGTAGTCGTGCAGCGCCACACCGGACGCCACGCCGTTCACCCAGCGTGCACTGGAGGCGGCCACGTGGCACCCGTAAGGGTCAGAGGGCACCACTCTCAGCGCGGCCTCGCCGCTAGCGTTGCGGTGACGTGGGGGCTCGTTCACGTGCACCGTCATGAAGGCCGAGGCGGCGCCTGCCGAGTCTCCCGCGCGGAGCACAAACTGGTAGGTGCCTCCGGCCACCAGAGCCCCCGACTGCAAGGCCAGCGTTGACTGTGTCAAGGGCGTCAGCGCGGAGGTCGAGAGGTTGAAGGTTGGGTCAGCGCGGTCCACCCGGTGGGCCTGCCAGTGTAGCCATTGACTGCCAGCCTCGCCGAAGGGGAACGAGGCTGTGCTGTGCAGAAAGGTGTTGGCATTTGGACTCGCCTTGGCGCTGAGAGGGGCGATGGAGACGGACGGCGTCTGAACTTCGGAAAACACTGTCACACCCAGCAAGCTTGTTGCAGTATGCCTCGCTCCCTGCACCATAGACAATTTACGGCGTCATCCGCTACGTCATCTGCTATAAGTGGAATCCACGAGCTCCAACGCGGACATGCCGCGAATGCGCAAACTGCATTGGGCATGCCGCGCTATGCTGGGAACATCGCAGCCGATGGCAACATGTCGTGCTATGCTGGGAACATCGCAGCCGATGGCAACATGCTGTGCTATGCTGGGAACATCGCAGCCGATGGCAAGATGCCGTGCTATGCTGGGAACATCGCAGCCGATGGCAACATGCCGTGCTATGCTGGGAACATGCAGCCGATGGCAAGATGCCGTGCTATGCTGGGAACATCGCAGCCGATGGCGGGTACGTGCTATGCTGGGAACATCGCAGCCCGATGGCCAACATGTCGTGCTATGCTGGGAACATCGCAGCCGATGGCAACATGCCGTGCTATGCTGGGAACATCGCAGCCGATGGCAAGATGCCGTGCTATGCTGGGAACATCGCAGCCGATGGCAAGATGCCGTGCTATGCTGGGAACATCGCAGCTGATGGCAACATTGTGACATCCCCGTTTCCAGTTTGAAAGCCACCCAGGCCGCACATGAGCAGAGCAGAGGGGAGCCCCACTGCGGTCCTTGTCCACCGCTCCCCACACACCCTTGTAGCAACAGGGCGGAGCCCACCGCCCTCCACTCCATCTGCATCTGCCCGCACACTTGCTGCAGAGCCCGCTGCCTGAGATGTTTAGGCGCCACATCGACGGCCCATGCGCCTGAGTAAGAGCCTGAGCTGAATCCACGCGGCTCGAGGCGGGCAAGGCGGGCGTTGTGCGGACTTTGTACCTTGGACCCCGTGCAGGTGAAGTTGTAGCCTGTGCCCTCAGAGGACCCTTGGAGAGTTGTGCTCAGCGTGGCGCAGCCCTCAGAGACGCCGTGGCATTGTGCGCCACCACCAGATGAGATCACATCCGGCAAGAGACTGCCGTCGGCCGCATGGCATGCCCCCAGGGTGGACACACAGCTCCACTCGAAGTTGATGCCATCGGCGGTGCCGGTACCCGGGTCGTAGGATGCGGTGGCGTCCAGACGCAGCTCGGTGCTTGACCCCATCTCCACCCCGGCCCCGCTCACCACCACCACCAGTGGCTCCTGCGCAGTGCTCACCTGCAGCACCGGCGTGGTGCCGCTCACCTGGCTCCGCCAACCCCCGCGGAATTTGAAAATCGCACCTGCTCCGGGGCCGGTATCACGGGGCCAACAATATAGCGGCAGAGGGGAGGAAGGAGGGGGGGGGATGTTGGCACGATCTGCCGTGTCAACGTGCAGGATCCAGATTTGGCATGGCAACTCCAGGATAGTCGGTGGAGATCCATGAGCGGACCACATGCCGCACGTCAGCCCTCACAGGAGCGCCTGTCATCACAGCTATGCTCGCCTTACGTCCGTCCGGAGCACACTGAACGGCATGAGATCGGCCAACAAAAGCCAGCCCACCATCATCCCAGTGGATGTGAGAAGCAAATCAAGAGCAGGGCGGAGCCGTGACAAGATACCACAAACGCATACATATTCCCAACCCAAATGCAAAGCAGCACTGGACAGATGATACGATGTGTCCGTCCGGAGCACACCCGCATCTTGCTGCCAAGAGGCTGGAGCGCCTAGTGGGTCAAGGCGTCCATGCCGCATCTTGCTGCCAAGAGGCTGGAGCGCCTAGTGGGTCACGGCGTCCATGCCGCATCGCTCCTTCAGATCGCCCATCTTTCCAAGAGAGAACCAGGTCCCATCTGGAAACCCCCCCACATGGTGTATCAAAGAGGGGAGGATGGGCGCTCACCTCCGGAGCACCGCGCAATGATCCGCTGAGCGCAACACTGTAAGTCCGGCCCACCTGCGTGCCGCTTCCCGCTGGCTCACCACGCAAGCGACACGCTGATGTGCAGCAACTTCAGTGCGGTTGAAGACTGGAGGTGGGCCGCCCCTCGTCTGCTTTGCCTCGCTATTGCTCCGCTTCCCTCAGAGGGGCAGCAGGTCAGGCTCTGAGCAGGTTAGGTTGCCGTGTGGTGGGGTTGTTCATACATCATTTAAAACGGGCTACGGCGCAGGTCGGCACCGAGTCCAAGTTCCTGGGCGGAGGTCCCAGCAGAGTCTCCACCACCATTGCGGAGGCGGATCGCGCTACCATGATACCCGAGCTAGGGGTACACAGTCTCTACTTCCGGGCCTCTCTCATCCCCTTGAATCTAGGTTGTGGGTGGGTAGCTTGAAAATCGATGAGCACTAGCCGTTCTGGGATTCCTACTTTCGGTGGACCACGAGAATAGAGACGTGCTGGGAAGCCTAGCCCCGGAACGCACACCTGGAGGGTGTACGCAGGTAGAACCAGGTCCAGGGTGTCTACCATGTTGAGTGAGGCAGTCAAGTTAAGGGGCACCCCCGTGCCGACATCGGTGACAGTCCACCACAGCGAGGTCCCTTCAGTGTTGACGCACCCGGGAGAGTCCAAGCCATCTAGACGACCAACCACCTGCGCTCCAGCACCGCTAACCCTCCACATTCCCTCAGCCAGCCCACCTACCTCCAATTTGCCTCTCGTGGGCGGGACATTGGTCAGGAGTTGACTGCCACGCACCTCACCCCTGCATCAGCGGTGTCCCGGCAGCCCTCGACGGTGGATGCGATGGCAGCGTACATTAGGCCAACACAGAGGACCGCACGCAACACCACTCGCAGTCGAGCGTGAACTTGGAACACAATAGCTGAGTCGAGAGAGAGCGCCGCATGTTTCAAAGTCCGGCCATCGAGGCACGCAACCACGGATGGATGGACTTGTGCACAGCGTGTAGACGAGCATCAAGAAACATCCCTTCAGTGGTCAAGAACCCCTACGGCTTTTCGAGCTGGCTCTTGTCGCACTCCGACCCCCAACCCCGAACACTCAACACCAGCTTTGCATTGAACGAACACCGTCTCAGTCGAGACGGTCGGGGGGGTCTGCCCTCAATCAAGCTCAACTGCCGCCTACGAGTTCAACTGTAGGTCCTACACCCGCACGGTGCCCACCCGTTGCACGGCGGATCACTCGGTCACTGCCGAGAAACAGCCACGCCCAACGAGTCCCTATATAACGCCTTTCACCAGAGGGAGGCCGGCTTAGCTATGGCAGGGGCGCCGCATAGCCGGGTCAAGCAGGATCGGACAAAATCTCCTGGCAAAGTATCAAGAAGCTGAAGAGGAGGAGGGAAAGGATGACGACAAAGCGCAAACTAGCTACACCCCGCAATTGGTTGGGGGGGAAGAGATTACACATGTTTTATAAATTCAATTTATGACAACCACAATCTGTCTTGAGAAGAGCGTTGAACTGAAACAGGACGGTGGATTTAGCTTCAAAGGAACGGCTGAGATCACTGAATTGACGTGCCAGGCTGCGCAGAGGCCGGGTGGGCGCGCCGGATCGCGTGGAGGCAGGGTGAGCATGCCTGATTGTGCAGGAACGGGCGCATGGTCTGCATGATGGCCGTGGATGAGAGAATGCTGACAGCAAGGCTGCATTGCCAGCACTCGCTGGCGCGGCAGCGGAAGCCCTCAGGGCACGCAGCAATCCCCGGCACCGGCTGCTCGGCGGTGGAGGTGGCACAGGAAGTCGTCGAGGCCATGGCTGCTGGCGCAGGCAATGGGAGCGGCGGTGGGAGCTGGGGGAGCAGAGGTGGAAGCGGTGGTAGCAGTGGCGGTGGAAGTGGTGGGGGCAGAGGTGGGAGTGGTGGTGGAAGCAGCAGCTGAGCAGAGGTGGGAGTGGCGGTAGAAATAGATGTGGAAGCAGGTGTGGGAGCAGAGGTGGGTGCAGAGGTGGGTGCGGTAATGGGAGTGATGGTGGGAGCGGAGGTGGGAGTGGAAGATGGGGCAGTAGTGGGGGAGGAGGTGGTCGGGGAGGCAGTCGGGGCATCAGTGGTCGCCAAGGTAGTTGGAGAAGTTGTTGGGAAGGATGTCACAACCGCAGCAGTGGTGCTCACCCCGGAGCTGGTCGGGGTGCCATACGGACTGAAAGACGCATCCGTGAAGACGCTCGCAACATTGCTCTGCAAAACGCGGGAAAAGCTGTTGGAGGCGGAGCTGCTGGTCAGAGCGACGCTGGAGATCACCGTCGCGCTCCCACTGACAATGCTGCTCACCGTCACGGCAGAGGTTCCCACATCCGCAGATACCGCCATTTGGGCCTTGAAGCTGGCCTCAAACTCAGCGGAGAAAGTGGCGTTATCAAAGCTGGAAATGGAAAGGCCGGGGAACGTGATGGCGGAGGAAATAGTATACACAGTGGGAGTGGCGGTGGGAGCAGAGGTGGGAGCGATGGTGGGGAAAAAGGTGAGAGCAGCAGCAGGAGCCGTGGTGGGAGCGATGGTGGGGAAAAAGGTGGGAGCAGAGGTGGGAGCCGTGGTGGGAGCGGCGGTCGAAGCAGCAGTTTCAGGAGCAGCGGTGGGAGCGGCAGTAGGAGCGGCAGTAGGAGCGGCAGTAAGGCCGGGGATGGGGGAGGCGGTTGGAGCAGAGCTGGGAGCAGAGTTGGGAGTGGTGTTGGGAGCAGAGCTGGTAGTGGTTGTGGGGTGTGTGGTGGGGTGGATGGTAGTGGGATGTGTGGTGGTGGGGTGGATAGTG
>LGRX02034940.1:0-28658 GCA_001247695.2 Cymbomonas tetramitiformis | reverse complement strand
CGGATAGACGCGTTGCGTGGACAGCAATTGTAGGCCAGACTCCAATTTTGTATTTCGTCGCTCTTAGGAACAACAAGCAAACTGTAATCGAACTGGACAGCACAAACTCTGAGGAAGACTTGAGCTGTCCTAGGCACACGAATCGGCTTTCGGCTTATCAAAATTTGAAAAGTAGAGCAGAAGAAAAACAAAAAAGCAGGGAATTCTATATAGCGAGCTATGTAAACACGGCGTGGAAAGCGTCGATTACAGCTCATTTCTGGCAAAGCAAGAGGCCAGCGACAGTGATTGATGACCTCAGCGGTGGTGGCGAGATACCTGTTGTACAGGCTACGGTACGTCCCTTTCGCGCCTTGAGCCTGGACCGGGGCGGAAGGCGTTCATTAGCTAATGAACGCTTTCGGCCTCAAAACGCGCGCCCTGAGCCTGGACCGGGGCGGAAGGCGTTCATTAGCTAATGAACGCTTTCTGCCTCGAAACGCGCGCCTTGAGCCTGTCCCTGGGCGGAAATCGTTCATTAGCTAATGAACGCTTTCCGCCTTGAAACGCGCTCCCTGAGCCTGGACCGGGGCGGAAGGCGTTCATTAGCTAATGAACGCTTACCTCCTCGAAACGCGCGCCTTTAGCCCTTATCGGGCTGGAAGGCGTTCATTAGCTAATGAACAGTTTCGTCTTGTCCCAGGCTGCCAGGAGAATGGCAGTGGAGCTTGCTGCCCAACGTGCCCTTCAAGGACCTGGTGGCTCCAGAGCGTTTACTGGAGCTGGCGCTAATGTGGATATGTCTCAAGTGGCCACCCCATCTGAGGCAAGGAAGGCGGCCGAGGTGGCTGCATGTGGGTGGCACGCTAAGCTGAAAGTGGAGCATGCATCAAAGATGGAATATGAGGAGAAAGCAGAGCTGTGCAAGCAAATCGAGATGGAGCACCGGTGGCCGAATCCGATGGATTTCGACGAGGCGGCGGAGCAAGGGAGTGTGTTTCGTCTCCCCATCAAATGCCTGTACCACGCGACGGGGTACGAGGCATGCCGGGATCAAGAGAGGGGCTGGGTGAACGAGATCCAGTCCAGCAGAAAGGAGAACCCGTGGGCCCCTTTTAATGCGGGTCTTGTTGCGATCGACGATGTCAAAACCCGTGCCGAATTCTCCCTGAAAAAAGCTCTGAGGGGAGGATACCGCGGCAAGGTTTTTGGGCACCAGCACTGTTATCAAGCCACCGACGAGTGTCACGAGGAAATCCCGGCGGAGATAGCCTTCGCGTACTTCGAGAGCAAGATCTACATCGGTCTCACGCCTGACATGATTCGGTTCTTAGGCGAGATGCAGAACATGATCGACCAGAAGCAGAAAGGCAAAGACAACACTCAGTTCATGCAAGGGCTCCGTTCGACCCTTTTCGAAAAGCATGGGGTCGTGTACAAGGTTTACCGAGAAGCGTTGATCTCCGAGTTCGTCGCCAGCGTCCCCGAGGACACCGAACGGGGTACCCCTTATCAACCTGGGTATTACGAGGGCGGAGGGCTGGTGAAAAAAATGGCGGAATTCGAATCAGAGCATGGATTTTCAGTCCCGGATCCCGAGAAATATCCCAAGGGATTCCAGTACATGGAGAAGCGGGGGACGTTTGAGAACGAGGAAAACCCTGAGGGAGACCCTGGGGTAGAGCTGACGGTGACGGTGTTGAACGATGCCATCGACGCTCACCTCGATCGGGTCACAGATTGGTACCCCGTAATGTCTCAATTGAACCAGTCGATGGAGACGCATGTGAAGGAAGTAGCGATGTCCAAGCATCAAGTGCTCGGCGGCGTGCAAATCAACCACTACTTCATGCACTGGACAATTGCCAATTTCCGGCCGCAGACGTGGGCCCTCTGCGTTAGCATCATGGAGGCTTACAGAAGGTTTGACCTGAAGGGCATGAAAAACCCTTTGGCTTCGAAGACCAAAAAGCGCAAGGCCTCATCTTCGCCCGCTAAGGGACCCGCCAAGAAATCTGGCAAGAAGGGCACCTCCAACCGACAGGTAAATTACTTTTTACTTCTGCTTCAAACAGTGTTCTCCCTCCCAAAGCATCCTTTTCTATATTTTAAGACATGCTAAAAATGTTTTTTTACTTACAGATAGAAGACGAGGTGCAACGAGGAGGCGGGGACCACGGAGCGGGCTCGTCTAGAGGGGCAGGCATTTTGGTGGAAGAAGCTCAGTTTCTCCACAATGCCAAATCCATGGGTATGACGTGCTGGATTAACTTGGGCGGCTTGGCGGGGGAGGCGGAGTTCGACAAGGTGGACACTTATCTGCGCCAGATTATTAACAAGGACTTGTCAGTAAAAGAGGGGGGCCTGATGATAAGCCAGTTCAAGAAGGAACGCATGGTGCAGAAGCACTTGGTGTCCGCGGCGGGATTGGAAACCTGGGACGAATTCAAGGACGAGTTCACCCTCTACTGGAGCTCCCAAGAGAAAATCGAGTCGTTGATCGGCTGCTTACCTTCAACTCAGGGGGGAGCGCGCCGGGGGGGGGCTGGGGAAGTTCCGCACGCGATCTTGAATTACGTCGAGAACGCGCGGGCGAATCTCAAAGAAGCGCAGGCACCAAGCGCGGCTCACATCCAAGGCTTGCAACAGATCGAGGTGAAAGTCGACATCAAACTCTATCGGGAGGCGCGGACCGACGGGCCGGAGGCTAAGGCTCCAGGAGAGGCAGGTCTGGAGGACGACGAGCCCACACATCAGGAGAACGTGCCGATGCTACCTCGTTGGAAGATCGTCAAGGGCAGCATGAACGATATGAAGGACGTCCCGAGACTGCCCTTCACGGGGACGATCATCGACTGCAATTACGAACTTGACAAGGAGAAGACTCCCGACGCGATGACCAAGAAGGAGGTGCAACCGTTCCTGGAGTCTTTCAACGCCAAGACCACCTCCCCGGCATGGACAGTCGCTATTTTTTGCGGTTTCGCCCAACAAAACGATTTCCTGGAGGTGATTGACAATTACTGCTCCGGCCGCGCGGAGCGGTTCTTCTGGCACAAGGCGAGCATGCACATGAACCCCAACAAGTCCGTACGCTACAATGACGTTGAATGTGGCGTCCTGGGGTACCATGTAAAAAGCGATGCCCAGGGGGAGTCTTCTAAAAAGCCGGAGTGGATGTTCAACTTTGATTTGGGGGATGGTGAACGTTACAGCCGCGCGTCACTTTTGCGCGGCTTCCCGGTTGTGCACCAGATGTTCAAACGCGAGGGCAAAGTCGTGAATAACCATCAGAAACCCCTAGCACTGTTGATGGAGCTGATCCAGTGCCACATGCTCGGTGACAATCCGGGCAAGACGGATGAGAACGGCCATCCACTCAACTGGATTCTCGACGCTTGCTGCGGCGTCGGCTCGACGTCCATGGCCGCCATGAGGTGTGGTATGAACGCGATCGGCTTCGACCACGACCAGTACATGGTCAGCTCTGCGCAGCAACGGCTGACCAATTTCGACGCCGAGCCCGATCAAAAGGCCGAGACGGAGCCCAAGACGAAGAGCGAACCGACGGCGAAGGGAAAGGAAGCAGCCACTGCCGAATCTGAGGAAGAAGACTTAGATGGCAATGACGCGGATGATAATGATGCATAATAAATTAGTAGGATTTGTCGACCGCCCTGACTGATAGTATCAGTCATGCCTCGACGGTATAGGGTGAAAAGTACTCTGATCGTAAACATTTGAATAAAGAATGATACATGTATGCATATTTCGGTGTTTTCATTGTACGCATACTGCACTTTTCTAGCTTGTTGCCTTTATGTATCCCTATTTCGCGCATAAATATCACTAAACCCTGTTTTTTTTTGAAATATATATAAATCCAAAAATGACATATGATAATGTCATTTTCATCGAATAGTGTGTTGAGGCCCGTGCAGGGGCTGTGAGGGGGCAATGACTGAGGCTCGTGGACGGGCTGCGAGGGGGCAATGATTGAGGCCCAGGAGGGGCTGTGAGGGCAGTGATTAAGGTCCGTGCAAGGATTGTGAGGGATAATGATTAAGAGGCACCTTGAAGAAGGGCTGTGAGGGCAATGGTTGAGGCCCGTGGAGGGGCGCTGAGGGGGCGTGATTGAGGCCCGTGGAGTTTGTGAGAGGGGCTGATGATTGAGGCCCATGGAGGAGCTGTGAGGGGCAATGGTTGAGGCCCGTGGAGGGCTGTGAGGGACAATGGTTGAGGCACGTGGAGGGGCTGTGAGGGCAATGACTGAGGCACCTTGAAGGGCTGTGAAGGGGGCAATGACAGGAGCCCGTGGAGGGGTGTGAGGGCAATGGTTGAGGCACGTGGAGAACACGAGGGGGCAATGGTTGAGGCCCGTGGAGGGCTGTGAGGGGCAATGACTGAGGCCCGTGGAGGGGCTGTAGAGGGAGGGCAATGATTGAGGCCCGTGGAGGGGCTGTGAGGGCAATGATTGAGGCCCGTGCAGGGGTGAGGGGGCAATGATTGAGGCCCGTGCAGGGGCTGTGAGGGCAGTGTGGGGTCCGTGCAGGGGGTGTGAGGGGATAATGATTGAGGCCCTAGGAGGGGCTGTGAGGGGGCAATGATTCAGGCCCGTTGAGGCCCGTGCATAGGCAAAAGAGGTGCCTGCAGCCGAGGTAACGATAAATGTACCTAACACACGCAACAACCCAAGAATTTAGCGCTACGCCCATGGCATTGTTTCACTCTGGTCAGCCGACTAAGTCCGTGGTGCCTTAACAGCCTAATAGGACATTCTTCTCCTGATGTGTGCATCCGTGCACATCTCAGCCTAACAAGTTTTTTTCACCCTTAGTAGAGCCCGACACAAGAAGTCAGTCCGTCGAATATGCATCCCTGCACAAGTTGGCCCCACAAGTTGGCCCCACATGATGCGCATAACGACACAGCCCATCCCAATAAGTTATGCCTATCCCAGCCGAAGAATCCGGCCTTCCCTTTTATCTCTGTGCCGCCCAATTGTGCAAATGGACATGTTCTTCCTTGCCAATTTGTGCTTCCGTGCCAAGCTTTCTTGTGCACATGGCCCAGCTCATAAGCTCATCCCATCGCACAGCGCGACAAGATGAGCCACTCCGATGTGCTAATCTGCAAGTCAGCGCAATCAAACTATGCCGACCAATTTTGCTGACGTGCACGCCGAGGCTAGCAAATCTGTGCCGCCAATCACACATGTATAGCTCTGCCCACTCAGTCATCATACACCGGTCCTATGACTTAAAGGCTGGTATCAATATTCTACTACACGACACAACCCGTGAGCATCACACATCGAGCACAAGCAACACGTTAACATGCAGTTCGTATTTACCTTGGGCCTTGGCAGACACTTTTGGCGTAAGATTTGGTCGGAAGATGTGCTGCAAGCTGCCGGCATATCTCCGTGCAACACCTTGTGAGGCGGGATATGTCCGTAGGAGAGCTTGTAAAGCTTGCATCATGCCTACAAGCAAATTGTGCCCCCCCACAAGCAACCCAACATAATCATATATGATACATCGCCTGTTAACGACGTAACGTGGAGCATGAGATCTCAGCTCCGTCTCTGATTATTCTTCGCATGTCGCCAGAAGTCCGTGATGAAATATCGCTGGAAACACAAAGATGCCGTGCTTGGGCATCCTTGTTTTGTTGCTAAACACGCGATGACAATGCCTTCCTAATCTCGGCGGCTCGGTCGTGACTTGTTCAATCTACCAACAAGTCAGGTTACCCAGTTTAGGCGGGTACACATGAAAAATCGGAAAACGGCGTGAATATCCTATCCATGAATCCTGCCTATGGAACTTCTGTAGAAGCTATGCGCATAGAAGAAGATACGCTATAGAGTTTGAGTCGAAATATTTACCGTTCTAGTCTTATGCCGCACGTTTCAAAAAGTTGCACAAGGATGATGTCCGGAATCAAGTCGTTTCGCTGAAAGATCACAACTCTGCGAGTTCGTGACCTTGCGCCTTTGCCTGATAAGCATACCGAAGGGAATTATCGTTCGATCAGCCGTAGTGCTCCACGCAAGGAAAATGTAAGCGCTACCTGCAGTTTCTATCTAGAAAACATCAAATCAAACTTCCGTGTTTTCGGCAACACACGTTATCATTTTCCCTTGCCGAAGGCAACGACGAGATGGATAAAGACAGACCAGAACCTGGATGAACACGCTCAAGAGCATGTTATCGTAAAAGACATATGATCACGTAGTTTAGCTTTCTCGATGATATCAATCACCACTGCACTGACCGATTCCAGCTCAATATTCACACTCGACCGGCAGCAAAAGTAAACAACCCAGCGCTTCTGAATGTGGTCGAGTTCACGTCAAGAATCGTCAAGATGAACGGAAACTCAAATTGAAATAATCGAAGGATGACAGTAACGCGACAGCGACAGAGCGACAGTGGATGAGACAAATCCATCGCATGTCGCTATTGCGGCATCGGCTTCACCTGTTTCACCATGACCATCACCTTAATCCTTTATTAGTCTTTAAGCTAACCCATAGTCTGTATATGAGCCTATAGTCTGTATATCGGCTTAACTTAAGCTGGCCCATACTCTGTATATCAGCTTAACTTGCTTAATGTAGTCTAGATGCGCCTTAACGACTCGTACTATTGAACATTATATAATGCCACATTATATAGTGTTCAATATATGGTTATGTCACATTATATTGAACATTATATAATGTCCTGCGAGAACAGGTGTTCCGCTCGGTAAAACAAACTGGCTAAGCTCCCATAAACAGTCCGGCCGAGTGCTTTTATCATGCATCTCGGAAACCCGGATAATACGAAGTAATGACTGACAGTACAGTACTACTGTACTGCCATCCTAGCTACTGGCGGAGTCACGGTTCCGATCAGAGACGGGTCAGGCTAGGGGCTATCAGAGCCCATAATAATAACCCTGAACCTAAAGTCCAGCACACCACCCGGAGCTGTGACTGTAGCCAATAGGGCTAGGCAAGCGGAGCTAACTAAACAGATAACAAACAGTATTCACTGGAAACAGATATACTTCTAGCTGGGTGCCCGGGGACTTGTCCCGGCACAACCCACCACTGCGGCTAAGGCTAATCACACCTCCAGGACTTGAAATAAGCAGACTCTAGCCACTGTAAGGCTGGTCGGCAGAGCCGAGTTCAGCAGACGGATTCCAATCAAGAAAAGCATCCGAAGTCAATTGAGAAGATAACTGAAAGGCGTTGACACCACCAGACCCAAGTGGGTCAGGCGGATCCCAGAGTGGAGTGGCAAAACCATCGGATTGCAAAGTCGCTGAGGTCGATTGAGAAAAGAACGGTGCCACATCACGCGGCGGCAATGACGAACAAGTAGTAATCACAGGCGGGCAAAGGGAATCCAGTAATGCATCACCGGGATGAACCGCACCGTAGCCGTAGGTGGCTCCGGGCTCAACCAGGCCCCTGACACCACCGCCGACCACGAGTGTCGGCATCGCCGTAGCACTGAAGAGAAATGTAGCCACCATGAAGAGACTGAGAGCAAATTCACCGATGCCAAATGGCCTGGAGCCTCTGGGAACTCCGAACCGCCGAAATGCTGCAGCCGTCGGCGGTGCACCCCCCTCAATCTCAGTCAGACAGACACCGGGAGAGTAGTCGGAGCCCTCCCCGTCATCATCGGAGTCACAGACGTGAACAGGCTCAGGGTCAATGTCAAACCAGTCAGGGTGGACAGCGTTGAATGTTTTGAAAGAGTTGTCAGCAGGAGCCATCGGGCCGAGAGCCAGAGAGGCAGACGGCGGCACAAAGGCGGCACGTCCGATCTCATGCAAGTCCACTGGCTCACCATGCACGGGTGCAGAGGCCTTCGGCAGCAGCTGCTTGTCAGTGGTCGGCTCAGCGACACCACCAGCAAGCGGACCGCCGTGACCGCAGCAAATGCAACACGGCCAATGGAAAGATGCTCAGCAGGTGCAGACTCAGCAGAGGCAGCAGCATCCTTGAACTGCTGCAGAGCCGTAGGCTCTGGAGCAAAGGAATGCGCAGACAGTTCGCAGATTTCAGGTTGCCCCACGAGAGCACACAAGTGCTCCATGGACCCCTCATCCCCAGCGTCATAGTACCGCTGAAAACGAAGGGCAAGCACGTCGGAGTCATAAGACTCGACGGCTTGGCAGTAAGATGCCGAAATGGACAGTGGGTGAGTGTCCTTGTGAGGACACTCACTCAGCCAATGCTTCGACCCAACGGCGCGGCACTTCTCGTGCTTGCACGCCGGGACAAAGGTGCCAGACCGCTTGTCAAAAGCCACCTCCGGAGAGGCGGAGTGAGCAAGCGGTTGCACTCCAGGACGGTGGAAGTTGCGCGGAGTGTGTTTCCCAGGAGGCGGCTTGGGGCCACCCCTCTTAAGGGAATCCACATCCCGCTGCAACTTGGCCAACTGAGCACTGAGCCGATCAATGGCCGAAGCCAGGCCAGTGTCAGTGGCGCAAGATGCTGCAGACATGGGCCGACCCGCAGTGCGCTTGCCCGAGAGCCGCCCACAGCGGTACTGCTCACGGACTCGCGCCTGCAAGGTGAGCAGGCTCACAGCCGCACGCTGGTCGGCTCGAGCAAACGAGTCAACCAGCGTGGCGTAAGCCGGTCCAGACAGGGCAGAGAGGAATTGCCTTTTAACAGCGTCCTCGGGCAGCGTCGTCAGACGCTGTGCATCCCGAAGACAGCTGTTGAAGAGGCGAATCCCCGCATCAGGGTCACTCTCGTCAGAGATCTTCACGTCAAGCAGTTCAGTGAGAGCGTCGAACGGAGTCGACGCGTCAGCAAGCATACGCACCACCTCCAGGGTGGCGCGTTTGCCATCAGCAGGAACATCCGCGCCAGAAGCCTCTACCCAATTACGGGCAGGAGACCCTGGCGCAGTCAGCAACATCAGGACAGAGTACAGCAGTTCATTGGCAGCAGGCAGAACAGGGGTGTCAGCAGCAGCCAGATCAAACAGGGGTGCGAATGCCGGCGACTGCAGTGTGAAGAGTTGCTGAAGTTCGGATACCAATTGAGAAAAAATGTCCGAAGCCGATGTTTCGTCCCCACGGAATTTTGCTGCTTTGTCTCCCAACACCTTCGTTGCCGCGGTTTTTGAACTCTGAACATCGAACGAATCCCTGCGCAACCGATGCACAAGTGTGGCAGCCGCAGTCGAGGACTCCGACGCAGCCGAATCCAAGTGCGGAGTCGTGGGCGTGGCTGCATGCAACGCTCCAACATCATCGAAAATTGTCGCTAATTTACGCGCCCTAGCGCGCGTACGTGGTCTCTGCGGTGTATCCATTATAAAAATGACGGTGAGATGGGAACTGTGGGCTAGAGTGGCGGCAGCAGTTAATTCAACAGTTGCAGCGGCCAATCCCTGCAGAAGTCTCAACGTTAAAACCAAATTCAAACAGGTCATGAGCCGATTGGCTAAAAGTGGTTGCGACCCACAATACGCGGAATGCCCTCTCCACCGGCCAGGTGAAACGTAAGAAGAAGCCATAGCGAGCGACGATACTGCTGCCGAAAAATTGTTCCGTAAAACTGATCTCCACTTCAAAAGAAGGCCATACTGCGAAAAGACGAACTACTGCCTAAGGGGGCGCCCACCCCATCTCTGTGTCAAAACCTAGCCAAACATGGCAACAGCTTGGCGCTGTGCCATCAGAATCACTAGGGAAGTGGTGACGCGCAAAACCTGCGAGAACAGGTGTTCCGCTCGGTAAAACAAACTGGCTAAGCTCCCATAATCAGTCCGGCCGAGTGCTTTTATCATGCATCTCGGAAACCCGGATAATACGAAGTAATGACTGACAGTACAGTACTACTGTACTGTCATCCTAGCTACTAGCGGAGTCACGGTTCCGATCAGAGACAGGTCAGGCTAGGGGCTATCAGAGCCCATAATAATAACCCTGAACCTAAGGTCCAGCACACCACCCGGAGCTGTGACTGTAGCCAATAGGGCTAGGCAAGCGGAGCTAACTAAACAGATAACAAACAGCACTTTACTGGAAACAGATACACTTCTAGCTGGGTGCCCGGGGACTTATCCCGGCACAACCCACCACTGCGGCTAAGGCTAATCACACCTCCAGGGTTTGAAATAAGCAGACTCTAGCCACTGTAAGGCTGGTCGGCAGAGCCGAGTTCAGCAGACGGATTCCAATCAAGAAAAACATCCGAAGTCAATTGAGAAGAGAATTTGTAAGCACTGACACTACCAGACCCAAGTGGGTCAGGCGGATCCCAAAGTGGAGTGGCAAAACCATCAGATTGCAAAGCCGCTGAAGTCGATTGAGAAAAGAACGGTGCCACATCCCGCGGCGGCAATGACGAACCAGTAGTAATCACACACAGGCGGGCAAAGGGAATCCAGTAATGCACCACCGGGATGAACCGCACCGTAGCCGTAGGTGGCTCCGGGCTCAACCAGGCCCATGACACCACCGCCGACCACGAGTGTCGGCATCGCCGTAGCACTGAACAGAAAAGTAGCCACCATGAACAGAGTGAGAGCAAATTCACCAAAGCCAAATGGCCTGGAGCCTCTGGGGACCCCGAACCGCCGAAATGCTGCAGCCGTCGGCGGTGCACCCCCCTCAATTTCAGTCAGGCAGACACCAGGAGGGTAATTGGAGCCCTCCCCATCATCATCGGAATCACACACCTCAATAGGCTCAGGGTCAATGTCAAACCAGTCAGGGTGGACAGTGTTGAATGTCTTGAATGAACTGTCAGCAGGAGACATCGGGCCGAGAGCCAGAGAGGCAGACGGCGGCACAAAGGCGGCACGTCCGATCCCATGCAAGTCCACCGGCTCACCATGCACGGGTGCAGAGGCCTTCGGCAGCAGCTGCTCGTCAGTGGTCGGCTCAGCGACACCACCAGCAAGCGGACCGCTGACCGCAGCAAATGCAACACGGCCAATGGAAAGATGCTCAGCAGGTGCAGACTCAGCAGAGGCGGCAGCATCCTTGAACTGCTGCAGAGCCGTAGGCTCTGGAGCAAAGGAATGCGCAGACAGCTCACAGATTTCAGGTTGCCCCACGAGAGCACACAAGTGCTCCATGGACCCCTCATCCCCAGCGTCATAGTACCGCTGGAAACGAAGGGCAAGCACGTCGGAGTCATAAGACTCGACGGCTTGGCAGTAGGATGCCGAGATGGTCAATGGGTGAGTGTCCTTGTGAGGACACTCACTCAGCCAATGCTTTGACCCAACGGCGCGGCACTTCTCGTGCCTGCACGCTGGGACAAAGGTGCCGGACCGCTTGTCAAAAGCCACCTCCGGAGAGGCGGAGTGAGCAAGCGGTTGCACTCCAGGACGGTGGAAGCGTTGCGCGGAGTGTGCTTCCCAGGAGGCGGCTTGGAGCCACCCCTCTTAAGTAACAGCAAGGGAATCCACATCCCGCTGCAACTTGACCAACTGAGCACTGAGCCGATCAATGGCCGAAGCCAGGCCAGTGTCAGTGGTGCAAGATGCAACAGACATGGGGCGCCCTGCAGTGCGCTTGCCCGAGAGCCGCCCGCAGCGGTACTGCTCGCGCACGCGTGCCTGCAGGGTGAGCAGACTCACAGCCGCACGCTGGTCAGCTCGAGCAAACGAGTCAACCAGCGTGGCGTAAGCCGGTCCAGACAGGGCAGAGAGGAATTGCCTTTTAACAGCGTCTTCGGGCAGCGTCGTCAGACGCTGTGCATCCCGAAGGCAGCTGTTGAAGAGGCGAATCCCCGCGTCAGGGTCACACTCGTCAGAAATCTTCACTTCAAGCAGCTCAGTCAGAGCGTCGAACGGAGTCGACGCGTCAGCAAGCATACGCACCACCTCCAGGGTGGCGCGTTTGCCATCAGCAGGAACATCCGCACCAGAAGCCTCTACCCAATTACGGGCAGGAGACCCTGGCGCAGTCAGCAGCAACAGCACAGAGTACAACAGTTCATTGGCAGCAGGCAGAACAGGGGTGTCAGCAGCAGTCAGATCAAACAGGGGTGCGAATGCCGGCGACTGCAGTGTGAAGAGCTGTTGAAGTTCGGATACCAATTGAAAAAAAATGTCCGAAGCCGATGTTTCGTCCCCACGGAATTTCGCTGCTTTGTCTCCCAACACCTTCGTTGCCGCGGTTTTTGAACTCTGAACATCGAATGAATCTCTGCGCAACCGATGCACAAGTGTGGCAGCCGCAGTCGAGGACTCCGACGCAGCCGAATCCAAGTGCGGAGTCGTGGGCGTGGCTGCATGCAACGCTCCAACATCATCGAAAATTGTCGCTAATTTACGCGCCCTAGCGCGCGTACGTGGTCTCTGCGGTGTATCCATTATAAAAATGACGGTGAGATGGGAACTGTGGGCTAGAGTGGCGGCAGCGGTTAATTCAACAGTTGCAGCGGCCAATCCCTGCAGAAGTCTCAACGTTAAAACCAAATTCAAACAGGTCATGAGCCGATTGGCTAAAAGTGGTTGCGACCCACAATACGCGGAATGCCCTCTCCACCGGCCAGGTGAAACGTAAGAAGAAGCCATAGCGAGCGACGATACTGCTGCCGAAAAATTGTTCCGTAAAACTGATCTCCACTTCAAAAGAAGGCCATACTGCGAAAAGACGAACTACTGCCTAAGGGGGCGCCCACCCCATCTCTGTGTCAAAACCTAGCCAAACATGGCAACAGCTTGGCGCTGTGCCATCAGAATCACGAGGGAAGTGGTGACGCGCAAAACCTGCGAGAACAGGTGTTCCGCTCGGTAAAACAAACTGGCTAAGCTCCCATAATCAGTCCGGCCGAGTGCTTTTATCATGCATCTCGGAAACCCGGATAATGCGAAGTAATGACTGACAGTACAGTACTACTGTACTGTCATCCTAGCTACTAGCGGAGTCACGGTTCCGATCAGAGACAGGTCAGGCTAGGGGCTATCAGAGCCCATAATAATAACCCTGAACCTAAGGTCCAACATTTTGCGTGAAGAGCTTCGGTCTGACCCCCCCCCGCCAGCTGCTTGCTGCAAGTGCTGCGCGTGAGCAGCACGCACAGCACGACGGTCTTGTTCGCCAGTGAGGGTGGAGAGACGGGTGTTAGCTGCAGTCTCCTCCGCTGTAAAGGTCACCGCACCCTCACCCGTGAGCTTCTCGAGGGAGCTCCGCAGGGCCTCCGACGCCCGCAGCTCCTCGATACGCGTGGCCAGCGCCTCGTCCGTCAAGGTGTCCATGACTGAATAAAAAATATAATATCTCTGAGCCTTACAAACTCGTACAATGTGAATGTCGGGAAAAAACTCAACGCGACACTGAAAAAACTCAGTGACAACAACCAAGTCTGAAAGAGTGGAGCCGAAGCCAATTTCGGCCGCCACCACATGGAGCTCTGCTCCGCTCCCACTAACTCAAATAACCGAAGTTATCTGCCGTTGATACGTCCCGGCCTTCGGCAGGGACTCCTCACCGTCAGATAACTTTCGATTATACGCGCTGGAATTCACACGTCGTTTCCGTCTCAGTCCCGAAAAAATTCTGAACCAGCGTGACGGTCATATCGTCTTGCATCGTCTCGCGTGTCATCGTGAATTTAATTTCCAGGATTACTAAAACAGATAATCAATTTATCTTCCATCGATATCGCGGATACGATTACCGTTGGCGCTGGCGTTGACTAGCTCAACCATAAAGCGCTCGCTGCGACATTTACTGCTCATAATTTTCTCAACGTTCCTTCGCCTCATGGCCGGAACGGTGTTCACTGTGACTGCTGTGTTATGTGCAGGGATTGCGGCAGTGTTTGGCTGTTTTTATTTTTCAATTCGTTTATTGCATATATGCGAACTCACGGTATTCGGTGTGTGCAGCTTGTGTCGCAGGTTTTCCGATGGCGAGGAGGGACGCACCTTTTTGAGATGTGGAAGTCTAGGGCAACCTAGCTTGGGATGATACCCAACCACATCGGACTTACTTTGTTTTCATATTTTAATCTACTCACCTTGCATATGCATACAAACCTTGAGGAGCATCGAGGTATGATAAGTTTTAGACTGATTTATCTTTTTGGGTTTGTGGCGCCATCGCGACCTCATGGGATGTGGAAGTCAAGGTTGAGCATGCCAACCTTGCTTGGGTTCGAACCCAACCACATCGAAGTCTGAGTCCTTGTGCTTCAGGGAACTAAAATATGTATATCTTAGCAATATTTGTGGAAAGTCTCGTGCGCTAGAACGCACGGGAAGCCCTTGGCTGTTTGGCATGTATTGGGTTTGGGTCCATTCGAGCCCAAACCCAATAAATCTGCCAAAGAAATAAACTGTTCATTTCGCGAGCAATGTATCTCAGTCCTTGAGCTTCAGGAAACTTAAAGAGATATATCTCGAGAATATTTGTGGAAAGTCTCGTGCGCTAGAACGCATGGGAAGCCCTTGGCTGTTTGGCATGTATTGGGTTTGGGTACATTCGAGCCCAAACCCAATAAATCTGCCAAAGAAATAAACTGTTCGTTTCGGGCACAGTGTATGCCAGTCCTTGAGCTTCAGGGAACTTAAATGTATACAACTCGACAATATTTGTGGAAAGTCTCGTGCGCTAGAACGCACGGGAAGCCCTTGGCTGTTTGGAATATATTGGGTTTGGGTACATTCGAGCCCAAACCCAATAAATCTGCCAAGGAAATAAACTGTTTGTTTCGCAAACAATGTATCTCAGTCCTTGTGCTTTAGGGAACTTAAAGATATATATCTCGGCAAAATATCAGCGTAGTTTCCTTTGCTAGGAAGCACGGGAAGACCTTGACTGTTTGGCACTTGTTGGTTTGGGTACATGAAAACCCAAACCCAAAAAGCTCTTTGTCATGAAGTGACCTTCTCGTGCATACTATATGACGACAATCCATGCGCGCAAGATGGTGAACTAACATTACTCTCAGCAAATTTAGTGCAAAGTTTCGTGCGCTAACATAGATGACTTCGATGTGGTTGGGTTCGAACCCAAGCAAGGTTGGCATGCTCAACCTTGACTTCCACACCCCAAGAGGTCGCGATGACGCCATAAACCCAAAAAGATAATTCAGTCTCTAACTTATCACACCTCGATGCTCCTCAAACTTTGTATGCATATTCAAAGTGAGTTGAATAAAACGTGAGAACAAGGTGGGTCCGATGTGGTTGGGTGTGATCCCAAGCTAGGTTGCCCTAGACTTCAACACCACAAGAAAGCGCGCCCCTCCTCGCCATCGGAAAACCTGCGACACAAGCTGCACAAAATGAGTATCGTGAGTTGGCACATATGCATAAGTAAACTGAAAAATAGAAGCAGCCAAACACTTCCGAAATCCCTGCGCATAACACAGCAGCCACGACATCGTTCCGCCCATGAGGCGAAGCGAAGGACCGTTGAGAAAATTATGAGCAGTAAATGTTGGTGCGCAGCTCTTTATCCTTGAGCTAGTCAACGCCAACGGCAATCGTATCCGCGATATCGATGGAAGATAAATTGATGATGATTTAATAATCCTGGAAATTAAATTCACGATGACACGCGAGACGATGCGAGACGATATGACCGTCACGCTGGTTCAGAATTTTTCCGGGATTGAGACGGAAACGACGTGTGAATTCCAGCGCGTATAACCCTTCCCTTTGGTAAAATGCAACAGAAAAAGGAAAAAATAGTCATAGCTCCGCGGGTAATGATCGGATCGGGGCAAGCCAAGTATCGAATCGCATGCGGAGGACCTACCGAATCGGGTCATATATATTATGTATATTATATTATAAGTTAACTGGCTGCCAGGTTTGCGCAGATGAAGGGCAAGTTCCAACATATCGTCATTTCGATCAGAAATTCAAGCAGCTGTGACGATCGCTGACTTTTGATTGTATCAGGCATCGTTATGTATAATTAGAAATTAAATACGCATATATTGACCTTACGAAATATCACGAGTAATGCACATGCATTATGCTGTCATCATGTTCCATCATCGCGGATAGTGCCATTCGTGCATCAGCTTGCATGTTTGCACGATGTATGCATGTTGGCCATGCATCCACAGGGCATTCGCGAAGAATGAACTTTTTCATGCGTACATACATCGATAATCTGCCATGCCGTGCATGCATGATGTATAATCGATATCGAACATGTGCATATATGCATACTCGATTACATAAAGTATGCATATATTGGATATCGATTATATATCATGTGCCGCATCCAAAGATATTGCATGAGCATTACAATATTGATCATCTACCATGCGGCTATATATATACGAAGTTTATATACTTCGTATAGATATATCCGTTATCCAACGGTGTCGCAGCGCCAACGCTCCATCTGATACTGCATCCGCTGCGCATGGCGCACATGTATTTACGGGCGTCGTCGCTAAACGGCATAAACGCAGTGGCAATTCGTGCACACATTTCTGAGTTTATATGCATTGTGTGGACGCGCATACATGCTACAATTATAAAGATACGCAAGTGGCACAGTGTTCTTCCTTTTAATACATTTATATTTGCAGACGTCGTGCTCGCATGTCGCGATGCGATCTAGTGGTCTCCCTTCTACATCGGCTGCATGTCAAACACGCATGGTGCAATTATGAAATATATCTGCCTATCTCGAGATACATGTGCCAGGCACACACTCCTGATAACTTATACATCTTTATTTCTTTATTTTTCTTTCTTTTCTTTTATCTTCTTTCTTTCCTTTTTATGTTTTCTGTTGTTTTTGGTGTGTAATATTAACTTCACGGTCTTATATTCCACTGTTTTATTTCATGACATACTCTGGCTTCTAGCCTAGAATTACAGTCACTTTTCCGATATAATGTTTGGTCTCAAACCTAATACATCTATATCCTTATGTTCAGTCTTGGCATACAGCCTAATACTAACATGTAAAACTTGTCCTTAATTCATTCTCTTGATCAACACTAACTCAGGTCCACTTTTCCAAGCTTCCCTTTCAACATGTTGCTCTCTAACAATCACTAGCAGGATTCCTGTATTGACATCTGCCATCGACCAATCATGTGCACATATATGCCTGATTCTGGTACTCCTCCACCAATCATCAGGCAGATCACGATATTGCCAATGCAGATCTTTTTCTGGAATCTACCAGATCCTCAATGTAATTATTGTCATTGCAGATCTTCTCCTGAAATCTGCCCTGTCATCAATTATTTCTTCATACAGCTGTGACCGGCATGCAACAAGGCCCTTGCAGCATGCAACCACCCGTCACCAGCATGCAACCTGGCATATGTAGCATGCAACCTGGTCTCTGTCGCATGCAACCTGGCCTCTGTGGCATGCAACCAGACATCTGTAGCATGCAACCTGGCCTCCGTGGCATGCAGCCTGGCGTATGTAGCATGCAACCTGACATCTGTAGCATGCAACCTGGCCTCTGTCGCATGCAACCTGGCCCCTGTGGCATGCAACCCGACATCTGTCGCATGCAACCTGGCCTCTGTCGCATGCAACCTGGCCTCCTCTCTGTAGCATGCAACCTGGCCTCTGTCGCATGCAACCTGGCCTCTGTGGCATGCAACCCGACATCTGTGCATGCAACCTGGCCTCTGTGGCATGCAACCTGGCCTCCATGCAACCGACATCTGTAGCATGCAACCTGGCCTCTGTAGCATGCAACCTGACATCTGTAGCATGCAACCTGGCCTCCGTGACATGCAACCGGGCCTCTGTAGCATGCAACCTGACATCTGTAGCATGCAACCTGGCCTCCGTGGCATGCAACCGGGCATCTGTAGCATGCAACCAGGCATCTGTGGCATGCAACCAGGCATACGCAGCATGCAACCAGGCATCTGTATCATGCAACCACTCGTCGGCAGCATGCAACCAGATCTCTGTAGCATGCAACCCCTCTGCTCGTACCTCCCGGTACAACTCCTCCCCCCTCAAGAGCGGCCTATCTCCCGATGCCGCTCCCGGTGTCTTCAGGTATCAAGCTCCCCGAATTGAAGATGGTGGAAGAGATGACGCAGTAACGGAGTTGGTACGGGGTACACGGCGTGAGCATCTCGCGCCCCTGGTTGTTGTGAAGACGATGGTCCAAGCTGAGCAGTCTCAGGGTGCCCTCCGGTGGCCCATTTACATGCGCAAGGTGTCCGCGAGGTGCACTCCAGCAATGGTGTTGGTGGAGGTGAGCTAGTCCAGATACATGTCGGCTTACGATATCGCTCTCCATACTTACAGTAGGTGCAAAAAAGAGGTTGTGGCAGTTTACGAACCACCGACCGCAACCGCAGTGCATTCGGGTATCTTCCCTCAGGGTTTTCAAGAAACCAGTGCTTGGGCTTCAAGTACTCAATAGCATCCAGGGTGCATTATTTTCACACTCTTGTCTGCTCCTTCCAGGTCAGGAGGACCTCCCGTAGTGCGCGCCTGACTGTACTGGGTGCATGGAGGGCTGGCCCAGATGACATCAAAGAATCCCGGTGGATACTGAGTGGGGTCCCAGTCTTCCATTGATGTGAGATGGTTGGGTTGCCAACGTGGGTCGTTGTCGAGCGTAACCACCGAGGCAGACGGGAAGCACTTGGCAAACTCCCTTTCCACCGATCCAGTTCCGCTGAACAACACCAAGATTCTCACTGGCCGGGTCTTCCGCTCTTCAAGGTCGGTGATCACCACTAGCTCTCCATTCCCCAAGGTTTCCACCCGCTCCCACGGCAGACAGAAGTCTTCCGGTGGAGAATCCACTTCCGGAACGTCACATGGGTGTTTCAATTGCTGGGATAAGGTGACGCCAAGATGAACGGGCTGTCGCTGTTGACGTTGCCGTCGGTCATGCTCAGTAGACTTCAGCATGTCTGCCTGCATGCCTAATCGTCGTGCCTCGAACTCCTTGAGCTGCTGATTTTCCCCGCCTCTGTCCATCTTGTCTCTGGAGCGCCACTGGTCGTGAGCTGCCGAGTAGCCCGTCCAGCGTACCTTCCATTCCTCCACAGATTTACCCTTGACCATGCGTACACGATACGCCAGGATTTTGTCCACGTGAGCTTCCGCTTGCCCATCTACCATTACCGGGTCAGGTACGGGAAGTTGTGCTCGAGATGCAAACTCATCCTTGCCGGAGATGTACGGCTTCAGGCGGTGCTGCGCAAACACGTCGTGAATGCGCCAGTGCGGCGGTAGGGCCAACCGATATGCCACCGGGGCCCCGCGGTCCGCCTCCGCCAGCGCCGCCTGCAAATCGCTGTAGAAGCACTCCACGACAGTTACAGGTCCGTGCCAACGCTTGCCGAGCTTCCGGCACAGCGCACGGTCCATCACCTTCTCCGTCAGGTGACGAGCCTCGATCCATACCAGATCCCCCACTGCGTACCTATGCTGCCTGTGACGCCGGTCGAACTGCTCCCGCTGGCGCTGCTGAGCCAACTCAAGGCGGCCACGCGCGTCCCGCAACTGCGACGAAAACTTCACAGCTATCTCATGGGCGGTACCCACCCCCCCTTTTCGTCGCGCAGAGCCAGGGAGGATAAAGCCTATCGGACACCAGGTGGGAAGGAAGTCATAGCCCGATCGCGTCATGGTGACCTGAAATCGCGACCTGACCTCATGAAGGCGTGACACAAGCGTTGCCACGCTCGTGTCGCCGGCGATTTCTGGCGAAGTACAAACGACCGCTCCCTAGATTCCATTCTTCCCGCGAAATCTTCACTTCACAGCACTTAAATGCTTCCAAAAAACAGCCGCCCTGCATTCATTTTGTTTGTATTACATGGCGATACCACTGCGTCCCCCCAATCCTGAAGCTGAAGCTGCTCGTCCTCACAATCCTTTTACTATAAGACAAACCAGAAATTATGCGGTTCCGCGCATTCGCCACTGGCGCTTAGAGTTCTACTCATTAGATGTAGACGACGGTTCTATTCATCTTCCACTCGCGTTCAGACTGCAGCTTCGGCGCTGGCTGCCACCAAATAGAGATTGCGGATTCTTTTGGGTATTCTACAACCAGCACGGTGTACCTAAGTGGACCATTACAGTAGGGCAGGCAGGTTAGCATGCGTACCATACAACCTGCTTCGTGGTTTGATCACCACGTTTGGCGACGTAGGTGTACTCCACCATGCAGTCGCCGCATGCTGGGAACACGACGGTGTACCAGTTCGGTCCCTCATGTTGCCTGCGACAGCGTTCGATTTCTTTTCGACTCTTCATTAAGTCGAACTTGCAGTCGACGCAGTGGTCGACCAACCAGCAGCCGTCAGCATCTTTTTCATGTCGTCGCGTGCGGTTTAAGACTTTCTGAATATATTTTCCCTCAGCAGCATCTGGGTCAACGCACGCGCCTGGCATTTTTGCGAGAAAGAAGGAAGTAAGAGGTAAAGGTAAAGGGCGGGCGCTGCGAAGGTTAAATTTTGTTAAAGCTTGCAGTGGGGGATACCATGGGGCATGCCCGCCGCAGCGGCGGGCATGCCCCAATCGTACGAACTGTAGCGCAGAGAGTCGAGTTTCAGGGATTTAACAACAAAAGTCGAGGCATCATCGAATCTAGGGAGCGGTCGTTTAGATTTCGCCAGAAATCGCCGGCGACACGAGCGTGGCAACGCTTGTGTCACGCCTTCATGAGGTCAGGTCGCGATTTCAGGTCACCATGACGCGATCGGGCTATGACTTCCTTCCCACCTGGTGTCCGATAGGCTTTATCTTTCCGTCGCGCAGAGCCAGGGAGAGCTGCAGCTTCCAGGAAAAGGTCCAGTTGAGACATCGGGGACACCCCGTAGCACAGCTCAAAGGGCGTGAACCCGGTGACGTCACTGCGCGAGTCGTTGATAGCGAACTCCACGTTCGTCATGTAGAGGTCCCAGTCATTCGGATTGGCACCCACGAACGAGCGCAACATGTCCTCCACCACCCTGTTGGTGTGTTCCGCCTGTCCGTCTGAACGAGGGTTGTATGGAGTGGTAGAAGCCACCCGTACCCCCATAAGTCTCATTAGCTCACGCCAGAACGAGTCCTGGAGCCTGGGGTCACGATCGCATACAATCTTCATGGGGGCTCCATGTTGCCTCCAGACCACGTCGAAGTAGACCTTCATTGGCGTCCCTGAGCGCACTGTCAAGTCACAGGTACGGGCACAATCCGCCGAGATGAAGTTGTCCGAGGCGCCTGAGTCCACCAGCACCTTTACTCGGTGTCCACGAAGGTAGGCATAGAACACCAGGAGTAAGGGTCCTTCCTCGTCCCGCACCGCTGACAGTGTGTGTGCCAAGAGTGTCCCTGTTCGAGTGTTTGCTTTCCAGCGCACCCCCCCATCCAGTTGAACACGCTTACATTTAAGAGCATCTTCAATTGGGTGAGAGCTCAAAGCGGTTGCAGCCTCGTCCACCAAGGCGTTGCACTCGTGTTCTTCGCCACTACCATGTTCAGTGGCACTGACGTACGTGGTGGCGTTGGTCGAGACACTGACGTGAGTGGTATCACTATCAGTGGGGCTGACGTGAGTGGTGTCACTGTTGGTGTCGCTGACGTGAGTGGTGTCGCTGCCGGTGGCACTGACATGCGTTGTGTCGCTGTCGGTGGCGCTAATATGCGTCGTGTCGCTGTCGGTGGCGCTGACGTGGGTAATGCCACTGTCGGTAGCGCTGACATGTGTAGAGTCGCTGTCTGATCCGCTTTCCAGCGGCTGGAACCCACCGGTTGCATGCTGGGCCGAGCGCGTTGCATGCTGGGCCAGGCGCGTCGCCTGCTCAGCGGGGCATGTTGCATGCTTGGCGGAGCCGGTTGCATGCCCAGACTGTCTGGTTGCATGCTCAGCCGGGCGTGTCGCATACTCAGCCGGGCAGGTTGCATGCTTAGCCAGGCTGGTTGCATGCTTAGCCATGCTGGTTGCATGCTCAACGAGGCAGGTTGCATGCTGAGACCCACTGGTTGCATGCTGAGCCGGGCGTGTTGCATGCCGGGCGAGGCGTGTTGCATGCTCAGCCGGGCGGGTTGCACCAAACGCAATTGGGGAGTTTGGGAGTTTTGGGAGTTCTTGGGGAGTTTTACAATGGGAGGCCCTTAAAGAATTGAAAATTTTACCGAATCTAGGGTTTAAGATTTTCCCGAGTTCGATGTAATTTTATTTAATTTTCCGGTTGTTTTAGGGTTTAAGAAATATTCCTAGATTTTACCAAAAAATCATCTTTTTCAGTCTGAATTAAGGAAGATTTTTGGGGATTTTTGTGTTACGAAAACATAAATTTCCAATTGAACTTGTACAAAATTTGCCGCATATTTGAGCTTCAAAAAAAATTCCGAGAATCGATAGCAAAATGATACCTTTTACCTGATTTCATGAAATGTATTTTTTGGGGTTCATCCATGAACCCCAACGATTTTTTTTATGTTTTTTATGAATTTCATACCTTTTGGGGGTTTCGAAAATTTTCGGAATTTTGGTTAAAAAAAACCTTAATTTTTTAAGAAGCGGCTTTGAAGGCGAGAGTGCAAAATTCGGGGGGCAAATTCAACGTGATTTTTTTAATTTTGAATATAATCGTGAGAAGAAGAAAAGTTGAAGCTCTTAAGAAACCGCTTTGAAGGCGATAATGCAAAATTCGGGGGGAGGGGGGGATATGCAATTGTGAATTTTTTATTTTGAATATAATCGTGAGAAGAAGAAAAGCTGAACCTCTTAAGAAGCCGCTTTGAAGGTGAGAGTGCGGACTTAGCAGACTTAGAAGCTTCGGGAAGCGCTTCAAAGATCCTCTCAAAGCTCTTTGTTAAGGTTTCGCAGAGTTTGCTTTAAATGCAATTGCGAGTTGCAAAGATTTTTGAAGCAAAGATCTTTGAAGCAAAGATCTTTGCGCAAAGACTTTTCAAACATCTTTAACAAGCAGATTTTAAAGCTTGCGCAAAGAGGTTTGTAACGCTCTTTAGACTTTGCGGTGTCGCAAAGTTTGCTTAAGCAATCCAGAGTTGGTGGTTCATGTTTGCGAAAAGATCTTTGAAGCAAAGATCTTTGCGCAAAGACTTTCTCAAACATCTTTAGCAAGCAGAATATTTAAAAGCTTGCGCAAAGATAACTGTAAAGCTCTTTAGCCTTTGCGGTGTCGCAAAGTTCAATACTTTAAAAGCAAATAAGAGTTGGTGGATGCTTGAAGCGCAAAGATCTTTAAAGCAAAGATCTTTGCGTAAAGACATTCTCAAACATCTTCACCAAGCAGATTTAAAAGCTTGCGCAAAGATATTATTAAAGGTAAAGCTCTTTTTGACTTCAATGCGGTGTCGTATAGTTTGCTTAAGCAATTGAGAGTTGGTGGACGCAACTTGCGCAAAGACATTCTTAAACATATTTAACAAGCAGAACTAAAAGCTTGTGGAAAGATGTTGGTACTAAAGCTCATTAGACTTTGTCGCAAAGTTTGCTTAGGCAATTGAGAGTTGGGGGAAGCTTGCGAAAAGATCTTTGAAGCAAAGATCTTTGCGCAAATACTTTCTCAAACATCTTTAGCAAGCAGAATATTTAAAAGCTTGCGCAAAGATGTCTGTGAAGAGTTTCTTTAGACTTTGCGGTGTCGCAAAGTTCAATACTTTAAAAGCAAATAAAAGTAAGTGGATCCAAGCTTGCGCAAAGATCTTTAAAGCAAAGATCTTTGCGTAAAGACATTCTCAAACATCTTCATTAAGCAGATTTAAAAGCTTGCGCAAAGATAATTGTAAAGCTCTTTTTGACTTCAATGCGGTGTCGTATAGTTTTGCTTAAGCAATTGAGAGTTGGTGGATGCTTGCGCAAAGACATTCTTAAACATATTTAACACTGAGATCTTTAACCTTTTAAACCTCTTGCAGTTTTCCTTAGGGCACTTCTTCAAGAACTGTCCTGAAACAGATGTAAAAAGAGATGAATTTACAAAAGAGTTCATCGATGAACGCTTTTTAAAAAACACTGCTAAAGAAACAAGTTTTTTTACCGGTTTAAAGAAAAGCGTTCATCGATGAACTCTTTATTTATTTTATTGCTGAAACTTGAGTTTTTTAAACTGTTTTTAAGAAAAGCGTTCATCGATGAGCGCTTTCCTTAGTTTTCCTTGTATTTTTCTTAAAAGTTTGCGCTTTGGAGTTGCAAAAGTTGCGTTATTTCTGTGTGATTCAGCTTTTTTGTCAGGAAAAAACAAGGAAAACTAAGGAAAGCGCTCATCGATGAACGCTTTTCTAAAAAACAGTTTAAAAAACTCAAGTTTCAGCAATAAAATAAAGAAAGAGTTCATCGATGAACGCTTTACTTTAAACCGGTAAAAAAACTTGTTTCTTTAGCAGTGTTTTTTAAAAAGCGTTCATCGATGAACTCTTTTCTAACCTTGTCTCTTTTCTACCTTTTTCAGCGCAGATTTTTGGAGGCATGTTTGCTTGTTTCTTTTGACTTTAAATCTTTGCGCTTTTACCACACTTTTTCTAGCGCCGCAGTGAACAGGCACTCTCAACTTCGAAGCGGCTTCTCCGGAGCTTCAACAGTTCTTCTTTTCACGATTATATATATACATACAACCTTATATATATATATTTTTTTTAAATCCCTTTCCTCTCCCCCTTTTTCCCAGCTCCCCGCGGGCCTTCGTCCCGCAATTTTCCTCCCTTCCCCCTTTCTCCCGGCTCCCCGCGGGCCTTCGGCCCACCGAATCTTCCCCCTCCCTCACCCTTTATCCCAGCTCCCCAAGGGCCTTCGGCCCGCAATTTTCCCTCTCAATTTTCCCTCTCCCTCCACCTTTCCCCGGCGGCTCCCGCGAGGCTTAGGCCCGCAATTTTCCCTCTCCCCCGGTCCCCCTTTTTCCCAGCTCCCCGCGGGCCTTCGGCCCGCAATTTATTCCCTCCTCCCCCCCTCTCATTTTCCCCTGCCACTGGGGCCTTCTGGCTCCCAGCAATTCTCTCTCTCCCCCTTCTCCTGAGCCTCCCCACGGGCCTTCGGCCCAATCAAATTTCCTCCCTCACCCTCTTTATCCTAGCTCTATGGGCCTTCTTTGGCCCGTGTCTCCCTCCCCCTCTCTTATCTCTGTTTCCTCGTGGCCTTCGGCCCCACCGAATTACCCTCCCTCACCCTTTATCCCGCCCAGCCTCGGCCCGCAATTTTCTCTCCCACCTTTTTCCTGGCTCCCTGCGAGGCGTAGGGGCCCGCTGCATCCTTCCTCTCCCCGTCCCCCTTTTTCCTGGGCTTTTCCCGCGGCCTTTCGGGTCTTACCTCTATTCCCTCCTCCCCCTTCCTTCCTACTGGGCCTTCGCCCTGCAATTTTCTCCTCCTTCCCGGCTCTCACTGCCTCGGCCCACCAACCTCCTCCTCACCCTTTATCCTGGGGCTCTCGTGGCCTGGTCTGCAATTTTCCCTCTCCCCCCTTTCTCCTGGAGCCTGCGGGCCTTCTGGCCCACTGACCTACTCCTCATTCACCCTTTTATCCTGGCTCTGGGCAGGCCTCGGCCCGCAATTTTCCTCTCCTTCTAACACCTTTCCCGGCGGCTCCTCGCGAGGCTTAGCCCGCAATTTTCCCTCTCCCCTGGTCCCCTTTTTCTCCAGTTTCCCGCAAGTGGGCCTTCGGGTCTGCAAGTAATTTATCTCTTCCTCCCCCCTCTTCCTGCCTCACGGGCCTTCGGCCCAGAATCTCTTCTCCTCTCTCCCCTTCCTGCTCCCAATGTGGGCCTTTCGGCCCACCAAGCCTCCTCACCCTTATCCTCGCTCTTGGCCTTCGGCCTGCAATTTTCCTCCTTACCCCTTTCTCCCGGCTCCCCACGGGCCTTCGACCCACCGAATTTTCCTCCTCCCTCACCCTTTATCCCAACTTTCCACGGGCCTTCGGCCCACCGTCTGTCAGCGTCTGCGAAAATAGAGACAAAGCCAACCAAAGAAATTTCTGAAAGTAGGAGAAGTATCGGTGTGGGGAGTCGGTTCCATCAGCGGTGTCGGGTACAATCGTTGGGGAACCACTCTCATATCAGTCGCCACCGCCCGCTCTGCAGCCGACATGCGCTCTCGTGCTGCCCACCATTCTCTAGCACGTGCCTCTGACGCAGGGTCAACTCCATATATTGGAGGTGGAGGCGGTGGAAAGTAAGCGGGTAACGTCCACGGGTCCCCGTAAGTGGTCGACATCGGCGTGGGAGTGTACGGGGCGTGTGTCAACACGCCTTGGGCATGGTGGTGTGGCATGCCGTAGGGCCAGAGGCCTGGTTGCTGGCGGGTTGCATGCTCGGCCTGCCAGGTTGCATGCTGGGGCTGGCGGATTGCATGCTCAGCCTGCCATGTTGCATGCTGCTGCACGCTGCCCCAATCACCCTCTTGTTGTTGAAACACAAAAGGAGGGGCTGGGGAAGGGCCGTGCAAGAGCTGGCCCTGAAACATGCTAGGTTGCATGCCACCTGGCATATGTTGCATGCCAGGTTGCATGCCAGGTTGCATGCCAGGTTGCATGCTGGCGGGCGCGCTGAAGGGCACGCCGAAGGGAAACTGAGCCACGTCCGGGACATGTTGGTACATGTCAACAACTTGGCCAGCACTGACCCCTGCGATGGAAGCGGTTGGTGGAGAGGGGTCTGAGGGGGTCAGTGGCACGGTGGAAGCGGTGGAAAGGCCCGAAGGTCCAGGCGCGGTGGAAGCGGTTGGTGTAAGGTCTGAGGGGGTCAAAGGGAAGGTGGTGGCGGAAGGATCCATAGCGGTGGTGGAAGGGGGCGAAGGTCCAGACGAAAGCATCAAAAGTCAACTGTCGGTCAACCGTATGACAGTTATGACAATATGACAACTATGACAGTGTCAAATATGGTCGTATGGCGTTTCCAGAAATTAATTCCAAAAATACCAGTCCAGTAGAGCCAAAATACTGCCAAAAGCTGTAGAGAACTTAGCCCGAAGGTATGAGGAACTTCCTTCCAGAAGGTAGAAGGTACCAGCTGCCAAAAATAGCCTTAAGTATGGTGAGAATACAAGATCTGGCTCATCTGACTCTAATCTCTTCTAGGATGCTTAAAAACTGAAAGTTTTTTGCTATTTGTGCTATTCCGCAAAGTTTTATCATAGTCCCCAGCGGTCTTGCTTATTTATGTCTCAGAAGGAAGCTTGCACTTTCCCCCCCCATACTTAAGCCCACACTTAAGGAATCCGCAACAAATCTTAGCATCCGCGACATCTGGCAAACATCCAGCAAAAAGCGATAACGCGGGTCCACCAAAGACGTCCAAGCGCATATCTCGTCAGCCTTACAGCCGTCGGAGTGGACCTGCCTTCAACATTCTTAAGATCAAGTCATAAATCTTGCCCAGAGCCTCAAGAAAAAGCAATCCGACGCAGATCTCAATCAAATCCTCCACAAAGAAGATCTCGTCGCGAAACTTTTCTGTGTTTTTAGTGCACGTAACGCGCGCAATTTGAGCCGCCGAACGCAAGCAGAGACAGCTCAAAGCTCAAAAACGAAAAGTCGCCCAAGTCATCTTGCAGTCGCATCTTAAGTTTTCACAGAAGATCCTTAACCAAATCTCCCACAAAGAAGGTCCCATAGCGAAACTTTTCCGTGTTTATAACGCACGTACCGCGCGTATTTTGAGCCGTCAAACGCAAGCTGAAGCAGCTCAAAACGCAAACACAAAAGTCGCAATCTCCAACATCATGTAACTCGCAGATCCCACAGGCCCATAGAACGTTCCCATCAACTGAGAACCAATTTGTGCCAGGCACACACTCCTGATAACTTATACATCTTTATTTTTTTTATTTTTCTTTCTTTTCTTTTATCTTCTTTCTTTTCTTTTTATGTTTTCTGCTGTTTTTTGTGTGTAATATTAACTTCACAGTCTTATATTCCACTGTTTTATTTCATGACATACTCTGGCTTCTAGCCTAGAATTACAGTCACTTTTCCGATATAATGTTTGGTCTCAAACCTAATACATCTATATCCTTATGTTCAGTCTTGGCATACAGCCTAATACTAACATGTAAAACTTGTCCTTAATTCATTCTCTTGATCAACACTAACTCAGGTCCACTTTTCCAAGCTTCCCTTTCAACATGTTGCTCTCTCTAACAATCACTAGCAGGATTCCTGTATTGACATCTGCCATCGACCAATCATGTGCACATATATGCCTGATTCTGGTACTCCTCCACCAATCATCAGGCAGATCACAATATTGCCAATGCAGATCTTTTTGTGGAATCTACCAGATCCTCAATGTAATTATTGTCATTGCAGATCTTCTCCTGAAATCTGCCCTGTCATCAATTATTTCTTCATACAGCTGTGACCGGCATGCAACAAGGCCCTTGCAGCATGCAACCACCCGTCACCAGCATGCAACCTGGCATATGTAGCATGCAACCTGGTCTCTGTCGCATGCAACCTGGCCTCTGTAGCATGCAACCAGACATCTGTAGCATGCAACCCGGCCTCTGTCGCATGCAACCTGGCCTCTGTAGCATGCAACCAGCCATCTGTAGCATGCAACCTGGCCTCTGTCGCATGCAACCTGGCCTCTGTGGCATGCAACCTGACATCTGTAGCATGCAACCTGGCCTCTGTCGCATGCAACCTGGCCTCTGTCGCATGCAACCTGGCCTCTGTAGCATGCAACCGACATCTGTAGCATGCAACCTGGCCTCTGTCGCATGCAACCTGGCCTCTGTGGCATGCAACCCGACATCTGTCGCATGCAACCTGG
>LGRX02034938.1:0-30759 GCA_001247695.2 Cymbomonas tetramitiformis | reverse complement strand
GCGCTTGAGAAGTGTTGCTTCCTGGGCGGTTGGTCTCAGCTGTTCTCCGCCATCCACTCCTACATTGACCCGGCAGCTGTTCCCGACGAGCACATGGAGAAGTACTTCGGGTGGACCACTCCGAGGTGGCGGCAGCAGCAGCCTGGCACGGGGCAATGTGCCTGATGATCTCTGTTACATGGCAATGCGATGTGAAGAGCAAAAGAAATTATTAAATTGGAGCCTGCGGAATTTTAGAGGTTTCCGTACCGGTAGATCGATAAGGGTTTCTTGAGCCGTTAGATCAAATCAGCAGCTGAGTTAGATCTGACGCCAAAAGTATTTAGGAGTTCCGACAACGGGAATCCGCAGCTCTGTTCTTTTGCCTTCCCTACCCACCCAACCCAAAAGACTCTAAACATTTTGCCTTAGAAGTTGTGCATCAGCCTAAAAAGCATGTGAAGCTGTGAATCAGCCTAGAAAAGACATTCCAAAAAGAGATTTTCTCTCACACACTTAAAAGCATGTAAGAAGAAAGCTATTTTCAATGACATGCAGTGCGCCTGTTGGCAATGAGATGTGAAGAGCAAAAGAAACCCGAAAAATATGTCTCCGACTCCCCCTTGAGCCTTGACCTGAAAATATGTCTAAGTGGGGGAGGGGAAAGGGGGGTCCGCCGACCCCCCCTTGGCCGTAAAAGTATGTTGAAGGGGGGGGGACCCTCCCTTGTACGGAAAAATATGTCCAAGAGGGGTCCGATCCCCCCTTGACCCGACAAGCATGTCTAATAAGGGGGACCCGACAGCCCCCTTGACCCGAAAAGTATGTCTAATAAGGGGGGAGTTCTACTAGTATGGGTGTATTGGCGCACCTGAACTGGAATCAGGTCTAGAATCGGCGCACTTATACTGGTAGACGCGATTTCCTCCGAAAGGGGTCAGTGCAGGTGCGCCAGGAGCACCTGTACTGAAATCGGCACACATATGTGTGTCGCGCGCCTACACTATACCATATCTACATGATGACGATACCTGGTGAAAACACCTTCCTTCCGCTTCTTTCACCACCCCCCTCTCATGATTACCATCCCTGCTTCCATTCCCCTCCTTTTTTCACTCCATCACCCCAGTCTTCAAGTTCAGTTCGTCAACCGTACCATCGACATATGCACGTTGGACGCATGGTATTCTTACCAAAACTCAAACTATCCATTTTTTGAAAAGTGGCCTACGGGCAAAAGGCGAGTGGTGGAAGGTGATTCCCTGGTAGGGCCCAAAAATCGGGTCCAAACTCACTTTTTTCAAAAAATTGCCGAAAATTACATGCGCGACCCGGGTGTGCTTAGTGCGTATGGGGCGTGCATTCGTGGCATAACCATCCATCGACCGTGAGCCACTGGGGGGCATGCCAGCAGGGTTCGCTTACTCCGTAACGCTGGGACGAACTATTGTTGGGCGATGATCGGTCACATTGTATCATCTTTCCATGCTTTGCATCTGGTTTGGGAATATGTATGAGTTGGTGGTATCTTGTCACGGCCCCGCCCTGCTCCAGATTTGCTTCTCACATCCACTGGGATGATGGTGGGTTGGCTTTGCCAAGCTGATCTCATGCCATTCAATGTGTTGGTGGTATCTTGTCACGGCCCTGCCCTGCTCCTGATTTGCTTCTCACATCCACTGGAATGATGGTAGGTTGGCTTTTGTCAGTTGATCTCATGCCATTCAGTGTGACAGTTGTTCACACTAATTTGCGAGTAATAGTTATTGTTGTGCTTAGGATTGGATCCAACAAGGTAAATGTATCAACAAAGTTGTTGGCAGAATTAAACCACCCCGTGTACCCACAAGCGGGGGGCTTCGGGATGTAGGGATGCTTAAGGATGTGAGGACGAAATCCCTCGCCCGCCACACACATGTTTGAACTTGGAACCCGCCACACACATGTTTGAACTTGGAACCCGCCACTTTTTCTTAATAGCAGGATTGATTGCACGCAACACTCTTATTGCAATTTGCTTGATGCGTGGGTTGGGCCTTCGAGCACAACCAACGTCTCTTAGTATGACAGGTCCTCCCCCCGAGCGTCAATAAGGCGGGCAGTTGCACGGATTCTCAGCTTGTGAAGCAGCCTCTTGTTCTTCGACACTTCTGCCGGCGTTTCTCCGCCCTCCGGGATAATGATCAGGCTAGCTCAATCGGCGCCTCACGTACCAAAGTATTTGTTCCATGTTGTATGTAGATTCCTAATGGCGTGGACTGCATTGCACCATCAGCTCAGCGTGCCGCGTGGGGCAGAGACCACGGGTGAGCCGGCCTGACCAGAGGGGGGATAGGAAACGGGCCTCTGAACAAGATGGGGAGGGTGGGGAGGGGAGGCTGGATGGCAGATAACAACTTGGGGGATGAGGGAGTAAGATACATAGCAACTGCCCTGACTCGTGAAAACTGCAAACTGCAACAGCTCGAAATCGCATGTGAGTACAGTATTATAGGAACCCAAATACTCAAAAAACCTAGCTGTAAGTGTTAGACTCTAGAGTGAGGCTTCTCAACCTCGCTCTTTGATGCGTGGCAGCCGAATGGAAGTCAAATGGGTGTGTTGGCAACAGAGGTCGCGATGGGTCACTTTGTGGGTCTTGTCCTCGGTGACTCACTTTGTGGGTCGCGTCCTCGGTGACTCACTTTGTGGGTCTCGTCCTCGGTGACTCACTTTGTGGGTCTCGTCCTCGGTGACTCGCTTTGTGGGTCTCGTCCTCGGAGACTCGCTTTGTGGGTCGCGTCCTCGGTGACTCACTTTGTGGGTTGCGTCCTCGGTGACTCACTTTGTGGGTCTTGCCCTCGGTGACTCACTTTGTGGGTCTCGTCCTCGGTGACTCGCTTTGTGGGTCGAGTCCTCGGTGACTCACTTTCTTGATGGCGTCCTCGATGTCGAGCTTGCGTGATGTTGCCTCATTTTTCACTCCTTGCCTTGCGCTCTGTTTTGCTCCCCGCTGCTACATTTTCATGCTACCGCATTTTGCCCTCAAGCAACCTCTTCCGCCTTTGCCCCGAGGCTCGTGGAAAGTAGGGCACAGCGCCGCCTGAGCCTGAGGAGGCTGCAGCAGTTGGGGGGAGAGTTTGCTGACGAGGCTGAGTGATGAGACATGGCACCGCGGTGTGGGAGAAGTGTGGTAAGGTTTCTGCGACGTGCATGGGGCAGATAATCGAATTGGGATCGAAGGGCTGCAAAGCCTGGCGCGTGCCCTGGCGCATCAGAACTGCAGGCTGCAGAATCTCAATTTGGAAGGTATGCCTGCTTGATCAACGGCCACAACGGGCAAAAGCTGATGCCTCCTGATGCTTTGCCACGGTGGTCTATCTCATTTGCGATTTCTCGATCGGGCGGTTGTGGTGAAGTTGCGCAGTATACATTCGCCAGTGTTTGGATGAGGTCGATCGTCGAAGTCAGCCAGATCTCAACACAACAAATGGGCCTGCATGTTTTCTTGTGGAGACTGCTGACCGGAGCGTCATGGGAGGGAGAGCAGGCAACAAAGCTGGCCCCGAAGGAACTAAAATGCTGGCCGTCGCGCTAGCCCACCCCCAGTGCACTATCGACCATCTTAATCTGCATGGTGGGGACTGTCAACCCGCAGAGTGCCTAAATGGTGGCAGCATGTGCACCTCATGTACTCGCATCAAGCCGTGTAGGCGCATGCGTGACTGCATTGCAATGACGAGAGGGCAAGTGGAGGCAAGGATGTGATAGAGGGAAAGGATGTGGAAAACAAAGTGGGTCGGATTGAGTGACGGTGGGGCGATGGAAGGCAGGGAATGAAATTGGACTCGAAGGCGCCTGCAGCCTCGCCACTGCGCTCACAAACAAGAACTGCAAGCTGCAATTTCTGGATTTAAGATGTGAGTGTCACCGAGTGAGGATCCATCCACCTGGAAGCAAATGTGCTGATATGGGGCTCTGCTTCCTCGATATGGGCGGGTGTTTCCAGTTTCTGTTGGTTTCTCATGTGGTGAAAACGATACTGACTGCACACCCACCATCGCCCCCGTTGAGGAATGATGTGGAGCTAAAACTATACGAAAGTGACAAGTTTTTGGGAGTTTCAGCGGAAGGTCAATCTCAAACCAGTAGAGGTATCGAAGCGGCTCTGTGTGTCAGCATTCACAACATGGCGTGTGCCAGTGTTTGGATGGGTCAGTATGTGAACCATGGCTTGGGTATGGAAAAATGCTGAGTCAGAACAAGGGGTGCGGTGCATGGGGATGTGCGGCAGATAATGATCTTGGGGATTCGGGGGCTCAGAGCCTGGCAACGGCCCTGATGAATGAGAACTGCGCGCTGCATTTCCTGAATCTGGAGCGTGAGTTTCACTGAGGCCTCCTACGTTAGTGTGAGAGTCTTGGCGCCCCTCGGGTCAGTGCGGTGTTGCAGAGGCTTGTGAGTGCGTGATGATCTTGCGCATGCGGGGAGGCCCCGGTGAGTTGCTTAGTCATCATCAGTGTATGAGGCGGAGCTGAGATCCGAGCAAGATAAGGTTGACGGGAAGCACGAGCAGAAAAGAAAGGAGGGGAATGCGCGTCAACTTCTGGTCACACTAATAATCATCACGAGCATGGCAACGTGAAGACGTCGTGTGAGATGGCGCGTGGACTCTTGCGGCGGTGGTTTTGGGAGGGGGGTGTACAGGTAATAACGTGGGGATCGAAGGGTCAAAGAGTCTGGCAAAGGCACGAAGTCATAAAAACTGCCAGCTGCAGCATCTTAGTCTCGCCACATCTCAATGTAAGCAAGGGCAATGGCATCTCAATCGAAGTTTGTCTCCTCACAACAGCATCTAAATCTTCATATTTCAGTGCAAGCGAAGAATGACGGCAACTTAGGACTATTTGCATCCTTCAAAGCATCTGAATCGTGCCACGTGGAAATGTAAGCCAGAGATGAGGGCAATTGCAGTCTCAATTGTCTAGGAGGTGTTCAGTTTCTTGTGCACTGAGCACGGCGGTGCATCATTCAATCTTGGGCAAGTGCAGAGAGCTGCCACAATTAGGGCGGAAGAAGTGGCAGATCAGTTCCCAGCCTGCATGGACATTGTGGGTGAGCGAGGTCGACTGAGAGGTCCGTGTGCTGTTTGCATAGATGTCCATGTAGGAATAAGGTGAACATGACATAGGGGATAGGTATTGGAAGTAGATTGGTAAACGGCACTGATGGGTACGGAAGTTGGGGGTGGAGGGATCCATGGAAGTTTTTGAGGCGCAGATTTGAGGAGAGCCTCTCACTCGCAAGAAGAGAGGCCGAGGTTGGCTTATCGGGGCATGAGATCATACTCCATCATTTTTGGCACAATGATTGTGTTTTTGGCATACCTCATGAGATATTATTCGATTTTTGCTGCGATAGTGGCCCTGTCGTCAACGTTTTTGCTTAGGCAATTTAGAGCCTTTTAATGGAATGTGGCAATACTTATGTTTTTCGGCACGTCTTGTTAACAGAAGAAATTACGCTGCTAGTAGCTGCCGATGACTGTGGCACGCATTGGATCGTTCAAGGCTTGCATTGGTTTGCTATGTCGCAACCACTATACAAGTGACATTCGAAACCACCTACCATGCTTGTCATGCTGCTAATATCTTGAGAGTCTCACTCTACTCTGCTTCATCGTCGCACTACAAGCGTGCCACACTTAAAGGTCCAGTGTCATTCAAAAAACGTTGTAAAGGCTGCATATGAGTGCACAACCTCTTAACTTGAAAAAGAGTTTGAAAGTCACTATACTTTCACGACTATATCGCAACGCACGCCGTATCACTTCAAGGATGTCCGCACAAGACTCCTTGCTTGTTTTTAAGTGTACAAATACATTATTTATATCAAATTACACTGAGAGTACTTCTGTCTTCGCAAATATGGCATAGCCAACCTTTTTGGCCTACTAACGGCAAAACAATAATGAGCCTCCAAGGGTCTCTTCCTACCGTCTCCGTTACTTATCTTGTTCAGTCACCTCAATTCCTGTTAACTCTTCTTTCTACCAATCACGTTGCTTTGCGTTACCGCAATATCTCTGCTAAGCCAGTAGCTCAACCTCGAGCCGATTCTCCTTCTCCTCTCCTCGTACCTTCACCAGTTCTCCTCAGAAGTAGACAGGGTCGCGTCATAGTGACCACGGGATGTCACCAAGTTGGCACGTCACCCAGTCCAGCTCGGGTTGCACAAGTAATAGTCGAGAGGGCACTAATCGTGACAGCTATCGCAACCACTATACAAGTGACAGTCGAAACCACCTACTAGGCTTGTCATACCGCTAATATCTTGAGAGTCTCACTCTATACTGCTTCATCGTTGCACTACAGGCGTGCCACACTTAACTCCTATGCTGTTATGGCATTTGGAATTTCTACAGCATGGTCGGCTACACCGTCACTTTGTAAGATACATATCAAGGCATGCGTGTTCGTGCTTGCAACCAAGTTCTTCTTGGCATCATAAGCTACACTTTGAGCTATCGAATGCCTTGACAGGGGGTGTCTAAGGGGTCTAAATATGCGTTTATTGGGGTGTAAATCGAAAATCAATTTCCGTAGTTTACTACGGAGATTACAGCATAGGAGTTAAAGGTCCAGTGTCATTCGAAGAACTTTTTAAAGGTTGTATATGAGTGCACAACCTCTTAACTCCCCCCTCTTTGTTTGAAGGTCAGGCAAAGTGCGCTTCATGCACCATCTGCAGCCTCCGCACAATCTGCCATGTCCAAGTTGTCTACGAACCTGCCAATAATGACAGTGTACATCCCAGCTCCGTGTTGTTCTCCTTTGCTTAGCATCTTCGCACGAATCATTGGGTTCTTGAACACCATAACTCACATGCACCTGCGGCCTATGGGACCATGCTCCGGATGTCCAATAGCGTGAACTCTGCCAGCATGGCAAAGTTCCCTGAAATACTTCGCCCTTGGCTTTGGCATGTCTGTCATGTAGTGCGATGGCACATGGACACATACCACCACCCTGTCCGCCAAAACTGCCAAGGGAAACGCGATGTCTTGCACAGCGAACCATGCAGAAGTGGTCATGGCATCACACACTCCATACTGCTTTCTCCAAAGCTGGTAATCACCGGGTTGCAAGGCATCTCTGGCCTCTCTCCAACCCAAATGCACGTTCCAATCATCGTTCATCACGGAAAGATGTGGATTCGCTGCCTGCAGGACCTTGCCGATGACACCAATACCCGCTCATGGATCCCATACTCTTTGAATCTTTGACCAGTCCACCTCCACTGAGAGCCTCTTGACCTCGGCCGGTACTGTCATCACTGATTCCAATCCCCAGTCCATCAAGCTGGCCTCCTTCACTTGCGAGCGCTTCATCTTCTGCACTTCGCCTCTTGCTTCCCGCACTTCTTTGCGCATTGCAGGAACTCCCTCCTCTATTCTGAGGCTCCTCGACTTCTCCTTCGAAAAATTATTTTTTCGGAATAGAAAAGTGACAATCCTAGAATAGAAAAATTGATTTTTAATTTTAAAATGTAAACTGAAATTTTTATACCGTCCCTCAAAAATTTATTATAACAATGTTGCCAAAGGGATATATGTATATCGGGAAATATTGGGGAAATGCGGAAAAAGATTAAAAAAACGCGAAAGCGCTTCCAGCGAAATAAGCCTGTGGTCTCTATGACCAATAAATACAAGTCGTGTGGGAATCCTTTTTTTTCAGCCAATAATCTGGCCGCGATGTAGTGAATATACCAAAGGTTTATATTCAATAAAATATTTGTTGGTGAAATTCAATTTTTATATTTTCCATTCGCATATCCGTGGTATGATGACGTGTCTAGCCTCCGTCGCGTGCTCACGTCGAACAAAACATAATCCGCTCACCTGTTCTCGCTCAGACCTTCACCTCAAGCTGCTGGACAGTGACTTACGGACCCGTAAGTCACTGTCCAGCAGCTTGATGTAGAGGTCTGAGCAATACACCGCAAGCATCGAAACTTTGCATACTTATTTTTAGGTGTGTTAGGAACAACATATTTTTTGCGCGCGCTAGATCCGTGCATAATCTGGGATCTGGAACGCCGCGCAAGGGAGGGGGTCATTGGCCACGCATCGAGTGAACGGCTCAACATACGCACCGCATGAACGCACAATGCATAGCACACGCGTACCACACATATCATATTCGCATAACGAACACATTTTGAGCATCTGACAGCGCGCTGTCAGCCCTAGCAAAAACGCGGATGCCAACCACGCCCACGTTTCCGCCAGGGTTTCGTCCCTCATCTGCGCGCTCGCTTGCAAGCAAATATGCGCTGCGGATGAGGGAACGGCTTACCAAAATATCACATCATATGTGTCATCTTTCAATATCAATTCGTACGGTCTGAATGGCCAACCACAACGACGGAGAAATGCATATATAAGCGGGCAAACAGCGAATATGCACATACATAATCTGTATGTACGGTCATCATGTTCAGGCGTGCCATGATTTAATCGTGCAGGGGGGGGGGGCGCTGCTGGCACATATGAAAAATGCCAAGCGTAAAAAAGGAATCCTGCACAAAAAACGAAGCGATGCTCAGCAGAGATGTTGGGAAAAGATCCCACACCGTCGGGCAGTGGGGATGAAGCCCCCCGCCGGCCTCCGGGAATCTCTGCACAATCAGAAACCGAGGCTGCTCGAAAAAGTAAGAAATCGGGCACAAAACAACGGGATGTGAGACGAACGCAATATTGCCCCCTCCCCTGTCGGGTTTTGCGCAGCGCACACCATCCACATTCACATACGCGTTGCATTGTAAAAACATACTGGTTGCCCCGTTAAAACTAGTACACTTTTTCGGTCTACGAGAGTCACTTTAGCATTGCATCAAGCTGCAGGGTGTGATCCTAATGCCACTTGGTAGAAGGGTGCAGACCCCACACATAGTCATAATTGCCCCACCACAATTTACGCGTGCATCACCGCACGGAAACGTGTAATTTGTACGTATTTCACGCACGAATCGTGTTACGCGTACTAGTGTCACGGCGCGTTTTCTGCCCATAGGACTTTATCGAAAATTTGTTACATGCATGTTGACACATGCAACCCGGACATATGCCTAGAAGCGCGAGGTCTAGCCTACACAGCATTTTATCAAAGTGTAACCCCCACGCACACGTCACCACGTGTAACGCAAAACTACATTAATTCATGATTAATTTGGGGAGCATGCAATAAATCGGAAATAATTACGGTGCATCCCCAGTCACTGGTGGCACCCAAATCGGGCGCCGACAATCCGACAAAAAAATAAGGGTTGGCAGATGAGCGGGCTGTCTATTATATGTATGGTGTCGGAGGGGCGGGGGGCGATTTTGGGGGAGATAATTTCTACCCCTCGCCCCATCGCTCCCAAAGTCGGTTCCCTGTCGGGAATCATTTCATGTCGATATATCTACTCGAGCTGCGCATGCAACTTATGGGAGAAAATTTTTCTTTGGCTTAACGCCGTGATGAGCGAATATGTCCCGTTTTCCGATGTACCAGTTTTAACAGGCCAACCTGTATAGTCCGCCAGACCAAATACAGAGGGCTCAGGACAGCAGGTGATGAAAACACATAGTTCGCCGCAAAAGACTAAAACTTCGAGAATGAAATTGCCTTAATAATTTGGGATAGCATATCATGGCATGGCACATGCCGTATCACGACTGAAGATATTTGCAATCGGGAATTCCCAATTTTCTACAATATATAAATTGAAATTATTAATATGATATTCGGCTTGAAACGAACCCGGTTCATTGTATTAATCGGATGCTATCGCATCACTGATCGGCGTTGGATAATCTGTACTCCATATGAAACCGTTAGATTCAATCATGAGCTTTCGCCCAAGACACTCAAGACTCCACTTGGCAAAAGTTATAGACGTGAGCAGGGAGCATCGGCCTCGTTAAGCACTTTTTCGTCAAAATCACAACTCGGCATTCTGCTTACGACCCATATTCAAAGGTATGAATGAGATGCTATTGCATCACTGATTGGCCGATTACGCGCGATCGGCTCGATACAATCTGAGGTAGGACAGGCGAGATCGGCAGGGAAAATTCCAAAAAATTCCAACGCCATACACTTTAAGGGACAACCCTTGCGGTGTGGCATGTCGTGATGTCACTTTTTTTTTCTTCCAGGAAACCTGTTTCGCTCCTATAAGGGAAACGAAATGAGATTTTTTTTTTGGAAAAACCTGCAAAACCGAATCTTCTTGCGATACGACTAATAAAAAATCCATACGACAAAAAAACGACGCTTCCATGTGCCGGCAGTGCATCTGCAGAAGGGCTCAGGTGGCCCAGTGAGACTTAGGGGGTCCTATTCTTCACTCACGCGCTCCGGGAAATCCGGATAAGTGTCCCGAAGTGTGCGCCGAATCCTTTGATCCCCGGTGTAGGTACATAGTGCAGCTGATCTTCTATGGTTACGTGGTGCCAAAACAATTGGTCCAAGGATAAGCCACACACAATGTATTATCAGCATCCTAAACTCCACCATCGTCCCGCAAAAATTCACTGCGAAGGTCTTAATTTACACATATTGATAGCAACCAACTACAAAACATGCCTACCAAAACTTGGGCCGGGGCAAGTATGGCCAGATACACGGCCAGATATCACCAAGTAGCATAGAACGGCGATACAACCTTCAACACAACTTCAACATGTCATAATAAGGTCCCGCTTGCACATATTTCCCAACTGTGGCAACACACGCATGAGCCAGTTGAGCAAACACATGTGAAGCGGCATTTCGTACAGGTTATGGCTCACGATTCCGACACCGAAACCCTGAGCTACAACCACACACACGACAAGTGACTGCGTTCGCGTTTCTGTGTATAGCTTTCACAGCACGTTCAAATGTGTTTCGCAGTGTTTCTACACTGAAAACATGATCGCAAGTAATTCATCAAACTTACAACACCAGCTCAATCTCCTTTGTATGCTGGTCATGGGCCACCCGCATCACGTCATCTCGTGCATGCGCCAGTCAGTATATGTCACACGTCAACATGGACCCCTTTGTATGCCATGCACGTGCCTCTCTGTAAATCATCAGACATGCACACACAATGTCCAAGGCGTGCAACAATTGCAAATCATCCATGAGGACGGCCCGTTAGCGTCACGTCAAACATGAAGTGGATCACCTATGTGCGCTCTCGGGGAAGGCTCGAGGTGAGGCCGGGGAGCCGGGAAAGCCGCGCGGTATAGTGACAGCCGACGTTCAGGGAGAGAATGAATGCTGTTCAACCATTTCTCAATCTCGTCTTGGGTAAGCTCGAGCTGCGGGGGGAGCTGCTTGAGGCCATCTTGCAAGATGCTCCATCTGTCCCTGTGCAATGAAATCTGTATCAAAGGTCGATGACAACAATTTGCAAGGAGCCTGGGCCATAAGTATGCTGTAGATTCCAAGGTGACCAATGCGGCAGCAACAAAGGCGCGCAATACCTTCCGAGGTGAACGCTGCATGCCGCAACCTTTGAGGTAAACGACGTGACAAGGAGTGGAGCACGTTGCACCTTCCAAATTGACTATTGTGAATGTGAATGCAGCGCATTGCAGTTTTTTAGATGACCGTTGTGATCATATCTGGAAGTGCGACAACAGAATGCTGCCTTGCCACGCCGGATTTAGCAATGAACATCATGTAGGGCTGTGGGTTATGCTGAAAGGCAGGAGATCTCGGTCAAGCGCACAAATGAAACACAAGGGCAGGGATAGGCCAACACGTACAAATGTGTTCCGGCAACCATCTCTGATTGCAAGACCGCCTCGGTGATCGTCCGGACCCGATACATGAACCTCTCCTGTCCATCACCGTCACGCGTCAGACGGTACATGCACAAAAAGGGGGTGGAGCGTTATGAGCGCTCCCCAACTGTCCTTATGCCGCGATCTTGCGAAGGTGACGAGCTCCCAGCTGTATCAGGTGCTGGATACAACAGGAGTTGTCACAAGTCTAGATCTGAGGCTAGATTCATCCGGTGATAGGTACCACAAAGGCTGGGCACACTCGAACCTTTGAGCCGAATGGTGAACTACCTTCTTGACACACGCAAAGCTCTAAAACCGCATTGTGAGCACCCTTCTTGCCACATCACAACTTATGATCCCGTACTGTGGACAACCGTCTTGTCAGATGGAGAAATGCTCACTCTGATGGCGTCCGGCAGCTGCGGCGTCACGATGTGGAGAAATGCTCACTCTGATGGCGTCCGGCAGCTGCGGCGTCACGATGTGGAGAAATGCTCACTCTGATGGCGTCCGGCAGCTGCGACGTCACGATGTGGAGAAATGCTCACTCTGATGGCGTCCGGCAGCTGCGACGTCACGATGTGGAGAAATGCTCACTCTGATGGCGTCCGGCAGCTGCGGCGTCACGATGTGGAGAAATACTCACTCTGATTGCGTCCGGTATGATTCATTGAAAATCGCCATGAAAACCGTGCATAGTGAGTGCGGTGGTCCGGGTATCTACAAAATAACTGTATACCCTTAGACACTGCTGAACCAAGGGTCGGAATCGATTTGTGATTTTGCAATGTAATTGTCCGATGCATCGATTATTGGTATCGAATCGATTTGGATTTGAGCCGTACAATTATGATTAATCCTGATAACTACTTTCAAACTCGCAAAAATCGCCAGTGTTAAGGGCGAAACAATTAGACAATCAAATCGATTTCAACAAACGTAACAATTATGATTGTTGATAATCGATTACAGAAATGAAACCGATTCCGACCCTTGTAGCTGAACGCTACCACATTTCAATCGTAATAAACGAACTTTGAAGAGGGCGAAGTGAGTACGAGCTTCGCTCTACCTGAAGCATTTGAGAAATTTTCTTCAAGATGTAGCTGTCGCTCTGAAGTATTTGGTTGATCAGCACTTTAGGTACCCGAAGTTTAGCAGGCAAGGCTTCCATCCTATCGCATGCCATGCCACAGGATGGGCTCTCATTCAACATCAAAGGCACAGGAACCCGTTTCTTTCCGATTCGTGGATGCACCGCCACTAGCACCCGCGACCCGCTGACAGACCGCAACTTACACCTGCCCTCCCTGACACACCGCCCGTCACAAGCGCCCCTCGCGGAATAACCACAATTCACACCCAGCCTTGCTGACACACCGTTACTCACACCCCCTTGCTGGATTACCGGATAAGTGTCCCGAAGTGTGTGCTGAATCCTTTGATCCCCGGCGTGGGTACATAGTGCAGCCGGTCTTCTGTGGCTACGGGATGACAAAGGAGTTGGTACAAGGATAAGCTCACACCCGCCCCTCGCTGACACACTGCCAATGGCACCTGCAACCCGCGGACGCACCGCCGCTCACACCCGCCCCTTGATGGCACACTACCAATAGCACCCGCAACCCGCGGACGCACCGCCGCTCAAATCCGACCCTTGGTCAAACTCTGCTAATCACACCCACACATTGCTGACGCACTGTCAATAGCACCCACCTCTCGCGGACGCAGCGCCATACACGCCTGCCCCTCGCTGACTTACTGCCGCTCACACCCGCCCCATGCTAGCAGGTAGTCGCACACACCCGCCCCTTGCTAATGCATAGTCGCTCACACCGGTCCTTACTGATGCATCGCCACTACTGCCCACCCCCGCCAACGCATCGCCTCTCACCCACCCCTCCACGAGCCACCGCCACATATGCCGTACCGTTGACGCACCGCCGTTTAAGTCGTCTCTTAATCCTCACAACGCCATAGCACCCACCCCTAGCGGATACACCGCCACTGCTACCCTGTAGATGCCGCCCACTGCATCCACCTAGCGAATACACCGCCACTCACCCACCCCTAGCGGATACACCGCCACTCGCACCCACCCCTAGCGGATACACCGCCTCGCACCCACCCCTAGCGGATACACCGCCACCCGCACCCACCCCTAGCGGATACACCGCCCTCACACCACACCCTAGCGGATACACCGCCACTGGCACCACCCCTAAGCGGATACACCGCCACTCGCACCCACCCCTAGCGGATACACCGCCACGCACCCAACCTAGCGGATACACCGCCACTCCACATCCACCCCTAGCGGACACACCGCCACTCGCACCCACCCCTAGCGGACCACCGCCACTTGCACCCACCCCTAGCGGATACACCATCAGCGCACCAGCCCTAGCGGATACACGGCCACTCGCATCCACCCCTAGCGGATACACCGCCACTCGCACCACACCCCTAGCGGATACACACGCCACTCGCACCCCCACCCCTAGCGGATACACCGCCACTCGCATCCACCCCTAGCGGATACCGCCACTGCATCCACCCTAGCGGATACAGCCACTCGCACCCACCCCTAGCGGATACACCGCCACTCGCTCCCACCCTAGCGGATACCGCCACTCGCACCCACCTAGCGGATACACCGCCACTCCACCCACCCCTAGCGGATACACACCGCCACTCGCACCCACCCCTAGCGGACCGCGGCCCTTCCACTGCAGCACCCACCCCTAGCGGATACCGCCACTCGCACCCACCCCTAGCGGACACGCGCCACTCGCACCCACCCCTAGCGGATACACCGCCACTCGCACCCACCCCTAGCGGATACACCGCCACTCACATGCGGACCTTACTGAAGCATCGCCAATAGCACCCGCACCCCGTTGACGCATCTCCGCTCATATACAACCCTTGCTCACACACCACCACTCACATCCACCCCCCGCCGACGCATCGCCGCTCTGACCCGCCCCTTGCTTACAACCCGCTACTCACACCCCGATACACCGCCAATAGCTTCCGCAACCTGTTGACGCAACAACGCTCATTTCCGTCCCTTGCTGAAACACCGTAACTCGCACCTGCCGCTCGTGGACGCACCGTCACTCACACCCGCCCCTTGCTGACACACTGCCCCTCACACCCACCCCCTACCCCACATCGCCACTCACACCACCCCCGCTGAAACATCGCCGCTCACATCCCGCCCTTGCTCACATACCGTCACTCACTCCCGCCCCTTGCCGCCGCACCATTACGCGCCCCTCGCCGATGCACCACCACTTACATACGCACCCCGCAAACGCACCGCCCCTTACTCACATGCCACCACTCACACCCGCCCCTCGCAGACGCACCGCCACTAGCACCCGCACCCCGCTGACGCACCGCCACTCACACCCGCTCGGTGTTGACACACCGCCACTTATATCCGCTCCTCGCTAACGCACCGCCACTCACACGTGCTCCTCTTGCCCTTTGAGAGAATTAGCCTTCATATCGCTGTTTTATTTCCCCGTATGTGGACCTGGCTCTATTCGACTGTTCCCATACATGTGAGAAGGCTTATACAGAAGCGGACTACTTGGAGTTGACTTGCACCCACGAGAAGTTAGTGAAATGCTTCGTGAGATGAGGGCTTGAACGAGGTTTCATCTCAAGCATTTTAAGGAAACCGCAACAACATACAGATGAGGAACGCTTGGGATACCGTGTTCTGAAAGCAGACACGTAGCGTACAGGTGAATAGTCGGCCATCCTGAGAAGTTCGTGGAGGTCAGAAATTATCGTTGCCTTGATTGCTTTCTCCGGTTCTGACAGGCCATTATGCTGGAAGTGGAACCGAGAATTTCCTCGGAAGTATACGCTGCTTCCCAAGCTTCCCGACTTCAAAAAGAAGCAAGCATCGTTAAGTCAATGACCGGTGTGAGCGTGGGCCCACAGGTGAACACTTCCAGCATACATCGCTCTAATCAGAGTTCTATATTTCCTGGAAACATTGTTCACGCATACATATAGGTGGTTTTATTGAGCTCGTCGGCCCTTCAAAACATGGAAGATTATTGCAAGCAACACTGCAACTATGCCGTGGGTTCCTTCGAAAACATTCACAGCATGAAAACCAAACAATTGGTAAGATGTGGACGTAAAATCCAGTCGCGTGGCCGTGTTAAGAGCGGGAGAAGCGCAACAGTGCTTTATGACGTCACATGTGCACAAAAGGATAACGCAGATGAGATGGCAGCAACATGAGTGGCACTGTGCACCACTCAGGACCCGAAGAAGAGGTTTCTACCTCTGAAGCTTGCCGCCATGGTCGCTGGTTGTATGAGTCTTGCTTGGCCCTTATTTCTTGCTGGACACCTTTTTTCAACGTATCCAATGCCTGCCAGTGCCGGGAAAACCCACAGTACAACATTTTGGAAAGACAGAAGGCGGACAGGAAACTGTATAGGGAAAGCTCCTCCGCCAAACCAGAAAGAAAATATCGCGTGTGGATTCCCTCGAAAAAGGTGAGCATATGAATATGTGAATCAAAGCCACAACGCGAAAAACTGAGATTTGCAGGTCAGTGCTGTGTCTGCATTGGGGGTTGATTAGAAACACTGTTTGGAATAATGGGAGTGAAACATGCCTTGTATTGGTCTGGCGTAAATTCAGCACGCAGCTGATGGTTTGTCACACACAGAGCTCCAGGCAAGTGTTTCAGCCGAAAGTCGAGAGCACTCAAACGTTCTTTATACGTTTTGTTCGGAAGATTATCAACAGTTGTGAACGTTTCGTGCAAGGCTTTTGCACGTTTCTCCCTCGGCGTGAGGGTGCGCGACTCTCGTTTGTCCGCTGGTGGCTTCACGTCCATCGGGCAACACCAGGATTCGGGTACGGAAATGAAATAAATGTGTCATAACCTAGATAAATTTGTTGGGCGCTCCTGACGTTGGCGTGTCCCGATTCTCGTTTACCTCTAGAGCGTTCTGACCTCGTTCCAGATCTAGATATCACCGCATCAATAGGGAAACGTCTCAGTGTGAGTGCCCCCCGATGATTTTGTTCAACGTTCTATACATAAATTGAACATTCGATTGTGTCCACATTCAACATAAAAACAAAAAGCGCAGGGTTATACATATACGCGCTGGAACTGGAACGTGGTTTCCGTCTCAATCCCGAAAAAATTCTGAGCAGGCATAGGCACGATGATGATCGTGATGGTCATCTCGTCTGGTCTCGTATCGCATCGTGTCACGGCAATTTCTTATTGGGTAATGCTACTGACGCTGGAATTTCGGGTGTCTTTTTACTTATACACGATTATATAAATCTGGGCACCTCGCGCGATCGAGCCTGCCCACCATCGTCTTCACCGGCCGGTTCCGGTGGATCTTGATGACGACAACGTTCAACGTACACTTGGAACCTACAGCAGGGGTCGATGATAAAGGTCATGGTCAGCGCCCACAATTCATTCTGCACATTCATTCGCCTCGTAAGGCGAATACTGCTGGACTGCTGAAATGCTGTGGTACGTTTCTTGAGCGAGTATTTTGTGTTTACTTGGTTTCTTGTATGAACTAACGATGCGGTTTGTGTGGAGCTCGTGCTGCAGGCTTAGAGATCAGACCGCGCCCTGAGATGTGGAGGGCTAAGTTGGCAAGTGCCAACCAAGTGTGGGATGAAACCCACCCACGTCGGACCCAATGCATAAAACGCTTTGCAGCCGAGTGGTTTTCGTGCGTCAGAGCGCACGAAACTTGGCACTAATATTACTGACAGTAATATTAGTGCACCCTCTGAAGCGCAAGGTGGGCCGTTGAGTATGCCTGCAATGGTCACATCTTAACTTCAAGCGTTTTGAAAACCCAAAACGCTCCAAGTCAAGATATGACCATTGGAAGCATACTCAACGGAATACCTTGAAACTTGTAGGAAGTGTTCATAAGACCCTTTATATGCATATATTTGCCAACTTTCGTGAGCTATTCCGAACGGGAACGCCCATCCTGGCATTATTGGGTTTGGGTACATCAATCATCATTGAAACCCAAACCCAAAACGCTCGAAGTCAAAATGCGACCGTTTGAAGCATACTCAACGGCATACCTTGAAACTTGCAGGATATGTTCACAGGACAAGTGTGAACATACCTGGCAAGTTTCATGTGCTATCTTTCACGGGAACGCCCATCCTGCCAGGCAGTCTTGGGTTTGGGTACATTCATCAACATTGAAACCCAAACCCAAAACGCGTTAAGTTTAGATGCGACCGTTTGAAGCATGCTCAACGGCATACCTTGAAACTTGCAGGAAATGTTCACAGGACAAGTGTGAACATACCTGTCAAGTTTCATGTGCTATCTGTCACGGGAACGCCCATCCTGCCAGGCAGTCTTGGGTTTGGGTACATTAATCAACATTGAAACCCAAACCCAAAACGCGTTAAGTCTAGATGCGACCGTTTGAAGCGTACTCAACGGCATACCTTGAAACTTGCAGGAAATGTTCACATGACTAGTGTGATCATACCTGTCAAGTTTGATATGCTATCTTTCACGGGAACGCCCATCCTGCCAGGCAGTCTTGGGTTTGGGTACTTTAGTGAAACCCAAACCCAAAACGCTTTAAGTCAAGTGGCAGTCGCTTGCAGCATACTCAACGGCCCACCTTGCGCTTCAGAGGGTGCACTAATATTACTGTCAGTAATATTAGTGCCAAGTTTCGTGCGCTCTGACGCACGAAAACCCCTCGGCTGCAAAGCGTTTTATGCATTGGGTCCGACGTGGGTGGGTTTCATCCCACACTTGGTTGGCACTTGCCAACTTAGCCCTCCACATCTCAGGGCGCGGTCTGATCTCTAAGCCTGCAGCACGAGCTCCACACAAACCGCATCGTTAGTTCACACAAGAAACCAAGTAAACACAAAATACTCGCTCAAGAAACGTACCACAGCAGTTCAGCAGTTCAGCAGTATTCGCCTTTCGAGGCGAATGAACGTGCACGAATGAATTGTGGGCGCTGACCATGACCTTTATCATCGACCCTGCTGTCGGTTCCAAGTGTACGTTGAACGTTGTCGTCATCACGATCCACCGGAACCGGCCGGTGAGGACGATGGTGGGCAGGCTCGATCGCGCGAGGTGCCCAGGTTTATATAATCGTGTATAAGTAAAAAGACACCCGAAATTCCAGCGTCAGTAGCATTACCCTTTCTTATTATTTGTCTCCAATTTTAAGACTGTATTTGTAGTGTAACTGACTGACACGAAGCCGATATAATCGCACACCGCCATATCTGAGGATTGTGTGTAGGAAGAGGTTGAACTGATGACTGTCACGCGATCGTACTCTCCGGGGATCTGGACCAACCGTTTCAATGATGACTTAAATTAATTTACCCCGGGAGCCCCAAGGCGGGCCCCGGCTACCGAACGATTAAGGGCAGTCCATGTCCCAAAAGTCACTATCAGACAGACACGCATCAACTCAACCTGAACTAGTTCTTGAAGATCGCCAGGACAATCACTCCTAACTCAATGATCGAGACAATCTACAAATCCTAACAAGTAGCCTCCGCGCACTCCATGACCGTCACCCTCCGCTCCCCGCACTCCTCCTGCACCACCACCCCCACCTCCCCAAGTCGGGCACACCAAAACCAGCGTTAACCTATGGCAATACTAGTGTCAATGGGTGCGCGCCGAACCATCGGGGGGGACAGAATGCACCGGGAGAAAAGGGGGGTGAACTGAGTTAAAGTTGCCCTATCATTTAGTGACCCGCAAGTCGTCCCATAATGCCCCTCACCTTTCGGTTCAGTTTGAGATTGCTATGTGATACGAGTAAGATGCATGCCAATGTCTAGAGATGCAAAAATGACCAAGTTCGTCAATGGTGGGCAGAGGAAATCCAACGAGTGCAAGTCAAGGCCGAGTCCCCTTGAGCGACGGTGCTCACTGTCCACCCTTGTGTTCCGTCTCCTCCGGGCAACCCGCAACTGCCATTGGAAACCCGTTGCCTCGTGGAATATTTCTGCCATACCTCTTCAGGTCCGCAACCTTAATCTCGTACCTCTTCCGAAGCCGGCTAGCGAAGTCGTGCCCTCCTTCCACAATCTTAGCAGTATATGAGCACCAAATGTCGAAAAAGAAATCCCGGACCAAAGGTCTAATCCTTCCCTTCAACTTGTCCGAGCTTGCCTGACCGATGTTAGATACCAACCAACGTCTTAATTCCTCTGGAACTTTAGCATACAAAAAGTCCTTCCTTTGCGACGGCAGTAGCATGCCCTTGATCATGGTTCTTGTCGTGCTAGCAGGCCTGTTCAGCGGCAGAAGCCCGTCAATCTTGTCTGCTAATCGGTTGGCACCTTCCTCGTACACTCCCGCCATGGCCGGACATTTACAAACCGGATGTGGTGTTCGTTCGCAACCTCTTCGTCTTGCACATGCAGAGGGCAAGCATATCCCGGATAGAGATCCGGGAAGTGTCTGTCGTTGGTAACTTGAATGTTTCTAGGGGTGGGCAAACTGCCCACCCCCAACTTTGCTGCAAAGATGTTATTCTTGTGCTGCGAACCTTTCCCTCTCCTAAGCTTGGATGCCTGCACCCACGAACCTTCCTGCTCTAGAAACTTAATGTGTTGGCTCGGGCCCGCTTTCCGGAAGGCCGACCGGAGCAAATATTCATCCATGTCATAGTACCAAAGTGCATGGGTGTATGTGGTCTTTATGTTGCTCACTCCTTCAGTGTCACTTACCACGTAGTATTTTGGGAGGTAACGGTATGGCTCCCGCAGAAGGCACGAGTAATCTCTAGCTTCCTTGGCCCGTCTATCCGCCGAAACATTCATCACACTCGGCAAGTCATCTCTCCTTGTGTGTGACTTAACGTGTACCACATTGGTCACCACTCCTCTGCCTTCCCTCATGTCAATGATGGCTGCTATGAGGGAGTACAAGGCGTAATTCTCCATCTTCCTCCAGAGCCTAGGGTCCCTTCCTTTATCGAATCTGATTTTCCGCACATTATCTATGGTGTTCTTGGAATCGGTGTGTACCGTGATGTCCGTCCCCAAGTCTTGCCAGAGTAAAGCCAAAAGTAACCCGTATGCCTCCGCCCTTGGGACCGATTGTTCCCCTGGTATAGCCGACATCATAAACGATTCGTCCTCTGTTACCACAGCGCACCCCGCTCTACTATCATTGAGACTCCCATCCGAGGCATATTGTCTTTCCTTCCTAGAGAAAAGTTCCTCCATGGTGTTAATGACCCCCGTGTCTTTGAAAAGTGTCGGGGCATCCCAGCTATGTGACCTATACCGCTTAGCTCTACCCCACATCATCCTGGGGAGTGTCTTCACAAGGTCTCCGGAAATCCCTTCCACTCTGAGCCTCGTGCCCACATTTACCATGTCCCGAAAGGCCGTGTACATGACACCGCCATCATTCTCCCGAAGCATGCGGTCCATCACCCCCGTGGGTCTCGCGCCCGCTCCAAAAAGTTCTCCAAGAGTCCGGTGACCATGTAACTGCAAGAAATGCATCCACCTTGCATTCGTTACCATGACTTTGGATTGGAGACCCAGGAAGTCATTGAGAGTGCAGTTCTCTCCGGTGTGCCAATGTGGGTTAGCCTCAATCCTCTTACCGCTGCGCCTGAGGCCTTCACCTGCCTCCCTGAGATATTCTGGATATCCTGCACACTTTTTAACCGATGGCATAGGGTTTCTTTTATCCTTGATATCCCCTCGGAGCAGGTTCCAACCTGTTTTAGCCCGGAGCTCTTTAATTGTGTCAACCGTTGTATAATAGCAGTATTTGCTTGGCGATTGTAATGATTGGAGTAGATTGTCTAATTTCGCTGTGAAATACAGTGCCTCGATGTTGTCTATCCCGAACCCCAGACCCGACGAGGTATTGAACACAGCCGCCCTTGGAGTGTTGAGCATGCAATTCAACTTTCTCTGTATAACCTTCCATAATTCCTGGGACATCCCTGCTAGGGTCATGGCTTCCTCAGTGCTTGTAGCCATCCCAGGTTTGCTCCTTGCCATCCAGTTTGCCGCAAAGTAATAACTAAAAATGCTCAGCACGTCAGAATTAATGATCTTGGTGACCTCCATTTGGCGGAAAGAACTATTATGTAGCCTTCCTAATGCCATAGAGAACTTTTTGTAAACTTTCATGTTATGGTGCCTCCATGCTTCCGACGGCATGAGATGTCCATCCCCCACCACTACCAGATATCCCAAGTATTCCAGGGGGACATTGTTAGGTCTATGTGGAATGAGACATGATTCCCCAGTGTGGTCACGGATGCGGATAACCGGAGGGATCTCTTGGCCAGGAGTGTATGACGTGTAATGGCATTTACCCGGGCTCAAGTGCAAACCTACCGCTCTCAGGAAAGTTGAGAACAAACGAACCATCTCTACAAATTCATCTGGGTCATCACTTACCAATAAGTTATCATCAGCGAACGCACAACCCGGAATGTTTAGGCAGCCATCCTTCCCTTCCAATTCAGCTTCTTTCGGCAATCGCATATACTTCATTTTCCACTTGTACCCCATGCCCGCATGTTCTATAAACTTTAGGAAAATATCGTATACAATGTTAAACCGCAATGGCGATAGGGCACAACCTTGTTTACAGCCTTGCTCGATAGGGAAGAAATCAGTGTTACCAACCGGGGACCTAACAGTGCACTGGAAGCCGGATTGGAGATTGTGTATAAATTGCATAACTCCATCATCGAACCCCATGAACTTTAAAGAGTTCACAAATGCCCCAAAGTCAACCGTATCGAAAGCCTTCCTTACATCTGTGGAGAGAATATACAATGCTTTGTTGTTGCGTTGGGCGTGTTTCACCACATTTTGGAAAACGTTCACTTGGGTGAGGCAGCTGAAGTTTGCTTTACCGGCTGCTTGAGCGTGCGTGATCCCATCCGATTCCGTAATGATTCTTGTCATCCTGTTATTTATGATTTATGTGACCAATTTATATATGATAGGGAGGAGGGTGATGCCCCTGTAGTTGTTCAAATCTCTACTGTCTCCTTTCTTAAATAGGGGAACGATGACCCCCTGCATCAGTTGTTTGGGGAAAATCCTCGTCAACATGATGGAATTAATCAGCCCCAACACCAAGGTCCTCAGATTGGTGCAATTCTCCTCACATATGTTCCTAACTTCCACGTCTAGATCCCCTCCGGCGGTGTCACTTGGTTTGCATAAGTTAAATATCACTTTAAGTGTATTGATCTCCACTAAGTCTAACGGGTTACACGCTTTGTTGGGGGTGGAGTCGATCACCTCTGTCAACTCACTCACCTCTACCTCTTGCAATACCTCACCTGTGCGGGCTTGCACGCGTTCTCTTATTGCATCGTACACCGGAACACCGCTGACAAATTCGTCGAGGGAGGCGGTATGGTCCGACGTGTCCCTGGTGGGTTTCCTACCGAGTTTGGCCCACGAGCTCCTAAAAGCCTCTAAAATACCATGCTTGTCCATCACAATCTCTCCTTCCTCTGTCATAATAGCCATCACCGCCTCAGTCCGATCCTTCGGGTAGCACATTACTCGCAATTGGTGGCTATATTTGGCGGCCTCCCTCCGGTATCTCTCTGTGAACACCCTCTTACCCTCTAGTCGGTACTCCGCTTCTTGCAAACGGTATGTGACCCAAAGTTTCCTTCGTCTGGCGGCCTCTGCATCCGCCATCCATAGCATCACCTCTTCATCTTGTAAAGTGAACTTTCTATGGGTGAAGTGGGGTGGCCGCAACACTCCTGCTTTGTCTTTATATCTGTTCACTGCCGCTCTGAATGCTGAAATGTTCTGTCCTTTCTTCTTAGTATCAACAGTGTGTCGTCCTCCCGTATCCTTGTACCAATCATGCATACCCATCACCGCCCTTTTGACCGCTTTGACCCGTCCTATGGTTGATCTAGTTGTAGACATTTCTTTGCTAATCGGAATCTTGAACTTACCCGGGGTAAAGGAGGATTGAAACGGAGAAGGCACTTGTTTCCCCAGAATGTCTTGTAGGTCTCCTGTACGTGATTCAATTTCCCGCCGTTCCCGACACCGTCCGAAGGCCTCCGGGTCTCCTAGCAGGTTGTTCAATCTGTCACTCATACCCTTATGAAAGGTGCCAAGTTGTGACATAATCTTACCCTTGTCCAGGTTGTCCTCCATAGGGTATCTTGTCTTGACCATTTCCGGGAGTTCCGACACATCTGGCCTCAAAGCCCCTGCAAGCGTGTGCAGGTTGAGACTAACCGTAACCGGGTTGTGATCCGAGTACGAATCGTATAGAGGCCAATGTACCCCCAGTGGGTTTTCTACGTACATGGAGTCAATGTATGTGTCTTCCACCCCCCTCAGGCTGCTAGCGAGAATATAGTCAATTCTCCTCTTTGAAAAATCCCTAGGGTCGGAAACATTATTGTTGGCTACGTAGGTCCAGTGGGACTTGGCGTGCCTATCATCTATTAATTCTCCCGTATCATAGACCGCCAACTCGCTCATCATTCTCCATAATAACCTATCGCAAAGGGAATATCGCGGGGCCCTCAATTCATTGTAGTGATCCTTCTCATGATCAATGATTGCATTCATGTCTCCCAAAATGTAATAGTATGGTGTATCTAAATTCTTCCTAATGCATTCCTTAAATTGGAAATGGAAACACTTCATCTCCGTTGCGGTAAACCCAGATGACTGGGGCGGGCAGTAGACTCCTATAAACCAGGCCTCCAACTTTGAGGGCGAGCTCGGGTTAAGGTCCACCTTAATAGCATTGACTCTCCCTCTTAGAATTGGATGAAGTTCACCCCACTCACCAGACGTGCTTGTGACGCAGAGGGAGTTCTTATAGAAAATCGAAACCCCCCATAATCCCGTATGATGGGTGTGATGTATCTCCTTATGGTCAGGGAATATTGCATGTCTAGATTTACTTAGCTTGTCGTCTGTCAGCTTAGTATCGACCATGACTGCTATGTCATGCTTGTCTATCCACCCACCTTTGCGGTTCCTATCTGTGTCCACCATTGATTTATAGTGTGCATGTAATGAATTTATGTTAATAGTTCCGACGTTTATGATGTGCTCGTCACCCGTATGGCGTGCTCCCTGCCTTACGACTCCTGTGGGTCTGCTTTCCTTAAGCACACCGAACTTCCTCCCAAAGGCTTGCACCGTCTTGTTAAGATCAATTGTTGTCCGTCCTGCGGCCTCTCGTTGTTCGTAGTCCTTCCATGTCGATATGTTGTCCGAGGTGTTCCATCTTCTCCAAAGCACAATCATCCTCATCACCCAAATCCCGCATAGTTGTCCTTCGTATTGGTGCCTTATCCCCATTCTCTCCATCCTACATCTTCTGACTTCCGATCCAGATGTGATCCATCCTGCTACTGCTTCCCATATGCTATCCCCCCCCTTTGACCGTCTCCTGGTCTCCTTCTGCGGGGTCGTAAATATATACCGAAGTACTTCCCTCTTGTGTCCGGGCAACCATTATCAGCCACCAATGTTTGTCGTCGCAAACGGGTATCACCCAGTGTCCAGGGTCGTCACGGGCTGAGCTGTCCCCTATTCTGAACTTCAGTGTCGATCTTACAGAATTTGAGTGGATGCTGCCGTGGGAAGTCGAGCCCATAATGGCCTTTACCACCCTATTCATTACAGCGTCATCTACCTGTCCATTTCTGTCCGTCTCCCCACTGGCCGAGCCACCTGAAATTCCCAGCGGAGGAGAATTCGCATCATCGCTACCTAACCATTGTGACATCTGTAGGAATATCTTGTTTATCATATTTAGCCGGTGTGTCCGCCCACCCAAGACTCTGGGTGTTGCCTGGTACCACCCATCCCTGTGACGGGATGCATATCGGTTATGGTTGCCCTTGACACGAAGTGAGGTGATCTTATTTTCAATGATGACACCAGACCTGGAGATGGAGGTGCCACCTCCAGCAGTGGTCTTCGATCGGTTGGTTCGATCGGTTTTGAAACCGAAACGACCAAACCACCAATCAAACTCTTCGGTCACGTTTCGTTCGACTGATGAGTCTCCACGTGACGGGGTAGAACATCTCATAAAACATTTCACTTTTGACTTCAATCTACTGTAGGTTCCTCGAGTCTTCCCTGACGTGAGTCACTTTTTAATAAAGTGACCGAGCTCTTCTTATGGGGTTCTTGCGTTGGAGCCCTTGCCTGCGTCTGTTGAGTTCTTGAGCCCTTCTTGTTGAGGTGTTCTGGAGCCCTGCGTTGGTTGAGGAGTCGTGAGGCCTTCCTCGACCACCCATCTTTGGTCATCCTCGTGTAGTTGACATAGTAGTTTTCATTATCAAAGAGCAACAGACCCTTGATGTTCAACAACTTGTTATCCCGACACTTTATTTTGTCAGTTCTCGTTTAGTATGAACTTCAAGTTGCTGATCTCTATCCTAGTTTGCCAGACAATTTGCGCACATACCATACTAGACCGCACTTTTGGGCTGTTGCCTGCTTTCTCTGAATCGGACCTCGATCAAGACGGCTGTATCTCCTTGATCGAGTATTCATTGTTATCTCAAGCTTTGCTGCGCAGAGCTGCGCCCTTGTTTGAAGTTGCTGATAACTTGCAGGTCTGTACCGTGCCCCTTCGACAACTTGACTTGTCGAGCTTCGCTGCTCCGTATCCATGCAGTCGTAGCACAGCTTAGGAGAAACTTGCTTAGGATCGCCAGCACACGACTATTTGAACGAACCTGCTTCAATCTGCGTTCTGTCGCTTGGAATCGAGACTTTCTGAGCACGGTGCTGTCCTGCTTGGTAAACTGCAGGCAGAGGGGCAGCGAAGCACTCCTCGTGGACTCGACGGCGGCGCTCCGACGTCTCTGACCGGGAAAGCCACACTTCCCAGTAACCATTCGTACCTGCTGTCCACCAAAAGAAAATCTCAGAGCACGCACAAATCCCGCAAGCTACTAGAAGTTCTGCTGACTATGCAACCTTCTGGCGCAAGTGGGTCCTTTGTCTCTCCGGAACTGAGCGGGGACAAGGGACTGCAAATTGAGGCCGAGAGCGCGCGTGAGTGAACTGACCCACCCAGACCCCCTTCTATACTTCTCGCATGTTGAGAATGTCTGCTAACAAGCGAAGTCTTCACCGCTTCAAAGGGCTAATGTATATCATGGCGTGCTCGACGAGAATCTTCCTGTTTGCAGTTGTCACAAGTCACGACGTAGTTTCGCTGCGGTTCCACTTATCTCCCCTACACCGTTTATGCGCGGCCCCCCCCTGAAAAGTAATTCCTTTTCAGGGCTTCCCGGGTCAGCGGCCCACATACGCGGAGGCCGAGGCCTACAGAACTGTGAGGATCAAGACACCCACTTGGTCGAAGGTGCTCCCTTCCTTCCACTCCCGGTGTTTACCGTGTGTTCGAGACCGATGACGAGAGAACCACGTCCGAAGAGGTGTGGGAGTGTCCTTCTGAAGCGGATTCTGGCGGCAGTATGGCAAAACCCTACAGTCCCTAGGACTCCGAAACGTGGCGCCGTCCGTGTGGTGACGTGCAAGGAGAGGCAAAGGGTGGTGAAGTCCACATTCTGTGTTTTCCCTTGATTTTTGCGGGGAGCCCTTAGGTGCCCGCATGTTTTCAGTTTTTTACCAAGGGGTGTCCATGCCGTGTGGTGTGATTGCATTCATGGCATAACCATGGACCAACGGGTCCCATCCATCGACCGTGAGCCACTCCGTAACCCAGAGACCAACAATTGTTGGGCGATGATCGGTCACATCGTATCATCTTTCTATGCTGCTTTGCATCTGGGTTGGGAATATGTACGAGTTGGTGGCATCTTGTCACGGCCCTGCCCTGCTCCTGATTTGCTTCTCACATCCACTGGGATGATGGCGGGCTGGCTTTTTTCGGCTGATCTCATGCCATTCAGTGCGGCGACGTGCTACGTTGGTCGGTCCGTTCGCTCGTGGCGCAGCCAAGCGATAGTGCAGACGTAGTTTAGAAGATGTGGCTGTGGTTTGGAAGCGGTGTCTCAGAGTGTAGTTGGCTGAACCATACGGGCATGGACGACGTGCTCCTGTGCAACGACGGCACCTACTGCTACCCCTTAGAGGACGAGGCCAGCTGGGGCTGCTGCAAAGACCGCGGCAAGCGTGCGCAATGCCCGTCCAACTGGGGCCAAATGTGTGCGGTTGACTACTCCTGCGGGGGCGCCAGCGACTACTGCTGCGAGGTAGATTGCGACCCCTTGCCCGAGAGGCCCTGCTTTGCAGGTTGTACGGATGCTGCGAAAGATAGCGACGACTCGGAAGAGCCGGCACTGTGGAGTGACTCGGAGTTGGAAACCTGCGAGGATTACTTTGTGTACGAGTACTGCAACGGAACCGATGGGTATGGGCCCGGCTGGGCGGATCGCAAGAGTGGCACCTTCGAGACTTATGTGGTCGACGGCATGACCGCGCAGGATGCGTGCTGCGCGTGCGGCGGTGGCATAATTGCTCCACCTCCCTTGCCGTCCCCTCCCCCTGTGCCGCCACCGTCGCCGCCTACGCCGCCGGCCCTGCCTCCGCTTCCGCTTGCTCCGCCAGGTGTGCCCCTGCTTGCCGTCCTCCTCCCCCCCAAGGTTACCGCCTTCGCTGCCAGCTTCCCAGGCCCCGCGAGCTTGTGTGCCCCTGCTTGCCGTCCTCCTCCCCCCCAAGGTTACCGCCTTCGCTGCCAGCTTCCCAGGCCCCGCGAGCTTGTGTGCCCCTGCTTGCCGGAGCTCGCATCCTGCGCCCTTGCGGTCTCCGGCGCATCGGGAAGCTATTCCTGCGCCGGCGAGGATCCGCGTGCGCACCTCCTCCCGGAAGAGGCGACCGGGGTTCACCTGGTCCGGGGCCGCTTGGTGCAGTGTCCGTGGATGGCTCCAGCGTAACCCTCTACGATGCGACCTACGCGTTTCCGCAGCTCAACGGCGTCCTCCAGGATGCCAACATAACGTTGATCCTCCTGCAGATCAATGTGACGCTCACCGAGGCGTTGGTGGAGATCCGCCGCGCGGTGAGCATCCTGGGCCAGTGCCAGAGCGAGGACGGCAGCGCAGTGCGGTGCCACATCAGCGGGGGGGGCGCGTACCGCATCTTTAGGCTGGGGTATGGCGCTGCGGTGCACCTGGAGGCGCTGGAGCTGCTCGCAGGCCGCGCGGACTCCGACGGGGGAGCCCTGCACGTGGTGCACGCCAGGGTGACGCTTGTGGACTGCGTGCTGCGGGACAGCGTGGCGGAGGGTAGCGGCGCTGCAGTGTACGCATACAGGAGCCACGTTGCCTGCCAGGCCTGCCACCTGCGTGGAAACGTTGCGGAATTGTATGGGGGAGCGATATGGGGGGTCAACGAGAGTGTGGTAGTGCTAGATGGGGGCACGCTTGTGGAGGGAAACGCCTGCAAGGATGCCACCGTGGGGGTGTCCTCCCAGTCGCGGCTAATCGTGAACGGCACCTCACGGGTCGTAGGCAATACCGCGAAGGGGTATGGTGGGGGCCTGGGCGGTCACGTGTTCAGTGTGCTGCAGGTGGACGGGGGGAGTGTGCTGGAGGGGAACAAGGCAACGGGCGGGGCCGGGCTGCTGCTCAGAGAGTCGAGCACCGCGGTTATTAGTGGCGCCAGCTTGCTGCATGGTAACTGGGCGAAGGATGCCGGGGGGGGATTCAACTGCCTGGACGGGTATAACAGCATTTCCTTCACGCAAGGGAGCCTCGTCACGGGCAATGTCGCGGACGCACTCGCCGGGGCGGGGATGCACAGCTCGAGTGGCACCTTCGTGGCGGATGGCGGGTCGATCATCTCGGGCAACTCGGCAGTGTTGGATGGCGGCGGCTTGTATGTTCGCTACGCCAATTGTGACGTCACGTTAAAAAATATGACCCTCTGTGGGAACGAGGCCGGCATGTCGGGCGGTGGGGTGTACATGAAAGATGCAGACTCCTCCCTGTACGTTACTGAGTCCTTGCTTTGTAACAACTCTGCTGGGGAGGGTGAAGGCGGGGCTATCTACTCCTCGAGCTCGGTGAATTTGACGCAGGGCACAGTGGTGAAGAATAATACCGCAGCGGCCGCAGATGGGGGCGCTGTGTACATGGCCTCCTACTCTACGCTAGTGCTTTCCGAGGGCTCAGCGGTGATTGGCAACTTTGCGAGGCGGGGAGGGGGGTTCTATACGACCACACGCACCAAGGTGGCGGTGCTAAATCGCAGCACAGTGGAGCGCAATGTGGCGACATATCAAGGGGGCGGCGTATTCACAGAAACCCGCGGGGCAGTGGTGGTGGACGGTGAGAGTCTGGTACAGGACAACACTGTGAATGCCTCGGAGGTGGACACGGGAGGGGGGGGGATCTACCTTGGGGCGTCTGCCATGTTGAGCATCACCGGCAACAGCAGCGTGCGCCGCAATGATGGTGGCCCCATTGGGACAGGCGGTGGCTTGCACGCAGGGGAGGGCTGCATCGTGCGGCTGATAAACGCCTCAGTGGCGGAGAACAAAGCTTCTGACGGTGGAGGCGTGTATGCTGGGAAAAACGCCAGTGTGCGGCTGAACCGCTGCACGCTGGCAGGGAACGTGGCAAGTACACGTGGAGGCGGAATATCTTCAGGCTTAATGGCGCGTTTGGAGGTGACGGGGCAGAGTGCGGTTTTGAGCAACGTCGCAGAGGGGTATGGCGGTGGAATCAGCTGCTCCGATCTAATGGTTAAGGACAGTGAAATCTCGATGAACGCTGCGAGCACCGGTGGTGAGTCACCTGGCCCGGCGCTGATATCATGCACGGTGCCGGACAGGGGCTACTCAGCGGATGCCTTGTGCGAGGCAGATGGGGCGTCCGCAGTGCCCTTTGCGGCGCGTCTTGTTGTGCGAGGCAGATGGGGCGTCCACAGTGCCCTTTGCAGCGCGTCTTGTTGCGCGA
>LGRX02034935.1:0-10957 GCA_001247695.2 Cymbomonas tetramitiformis | reverse complement strand
GGCCACCCCCTGAGTGCACCCCACCATCTCAGGCGAAGTTCGATGCCAACCGACCCATGGCGTTAGTACAAAGTCAAACACATCCCGATGGATGTATTTTACCACCCACGACCCCATCTCACCATTCCCACTCACCCTTAAACCAGCCGCCCCACGCCACCCTCACACTCAGCCCCCAGCCTTAAATCGGACACCCCCTGTGGCCACCCCCTGAGTGCACCCCACCATCTCGGGCGAAGTTCGATGCCAACCGACCCATGGCGTTGATACAAAGTCAAACACATCCCGATGGATGTACTTTACCACCCACGACCCCATCTCACCATTCCGACTCACCCTTAAGCCAGCCGCCCCACGCCACCCTCACACTCAGCCCCCAACCTTAAATCGGACACCCCCTGTGGCCACCCCCTGAGTGCACCCCACCATCTCGGGCGAAGTTCGATGCCAACCGACCCATGGCGTTGATACAAAGCCAACCACATCCCGATGGATGTACTTTACCACCCACGACCCCATCTCACCATTCCCATTCACCCTTAAGCCAGCCGCCCCACGCCACCCTCACACTCAGCCCCCCGCCTTAAATCGGACACCCGCCCTGTGGCCACCCCCTGAGTGCACCCCACCATCTCGGGCGAAGTTCGATGCCAACCGACCCATGGCGTTAGTACAAAGTCAAACACATCCCGATGGATGTATTTTACCACCCACGACCCCATCTCACCATTCCCACTCACCCTTAAGCCAGCCGCCCCACGCCACCCTCACACTCAGCCCCCAGCCTTCAATCGGACACCCCCTGTGGCCACCCCCTGAGTGCACCCCACCATCTCGGGCGAAGTTCGATGCGAATCGACCCATGGCGTTGATACAAAGCCAAACACATCCCGATGGATGTACTTTACCACCCACGACCCCATCTCACCATTCCCACTCACCCTTAAGCCAGCCGCCCCACGCCACCCTCACACTCAGCCCCCAGCCTTAAATCGGACACCCCCTGTGGCCACCCCCTGAGTGCACCCCACCATCTCGGGCGAAGTTCGATGCCAACCGACCCATGGCGTTAATACAAAGCCAAACACATCCCGATGGATGTACTTTACCACCCAAGACCCCATCTCACCATTCCCACTTACCCTGGCGTTGATACAAAGCCAAACACATACCGATGGATGTACTTTACCACCCACGACCCCATCTCACCATTCCCATTCACCCTTCACCCTTAAACTTGACCGTCCCGCCACCCTCACACACTCATTTGACCTTAAATCGGACCCCCCCTGTGGCCACCCCCTGAGTGCACCCCACCATCTCGGGCGAAGTTCGATGCCAACCGACCCATGGCGTTGATACAAAGCCAAACACATCCCGACGGATGTACTTTACCACCCACGACCCCATCTCACCATTCCCATTCACCCTTAAGCCAGCCGCCCCACGCCACCCTCACACTCAGCCCCCAGCCTTAAATCGGAGCCTTAAATCGGACACCCCCTGTGGCCACCCCCTGAGTGCACCCCACCATCTCGGGCGAAGTTCGATGCCAACCGACCCATGGCGTTGATACAAAGCCAAACACATCCCGATGGATGTACTTTACCACCCACGACCCCATCTCACTATTCCCACTCACCCTTAAGCCAGCCGCCCCACGCCACCCTCACACTCAGCCCCCAGCCTTAAATCGGACACCTCCTGTCTGGAGCGCTACGCCGCTGGGAGCGTAATAGGGGCGGTGGCTGGTTTCTGGAAGACGCCACTCGAGCGAAGGAGCCTGTAGCGCCATTTTCATTACCGCTCAGTAATGCGTACTGGGAGGGACGAGTATGAGTATCGCGGGATTCCATACGCTGGGCGTAAGAGTGCGACGCCTACGAACAGTGACGATTCGGGTACAGGTGCTGTGACATGGAGTAAGGAGAAGCTACCAGATTCGGATGACAATGATGACGCGGGTGTCACGGACAGTAAGCATGACATGGATACTGCCAGTCCGAAATGGGTGCCTGACTCGCCTGAATATGATGACACCGAGGATGACGTCAGCGAGTTCGATGACTTGGTAGCTGACGATGCTGAAGAACAGGCTGAAGCTCGAAAGTTGAAGAGACTGGGACTAGACGCGATAGCTCTAGTGGTCAGCAATATCACTTTCCTCATCAATCTGACCACAATGAACATATCTAGCGGCTGGATTTGCGAAATGCCATTTTAAAAATGCAATAAACAGCGAAAAGCTGTTCGTAATCGATGTTTTTTGTTCGTTGCAAAAAGAACACTATTTCGAAAATCCAACCGCTAGATGTGTGCATGGTGGTCAGATGTTAATATCTACCGGTTGAATTTACAAAAGAAGGTTCACATGCAATATCATGATTGTAAAATGTAATGCAATGTATAATGCAATTTCTTCAAGACGTAGTTCCTTCAAGGTATCAAGGTACCGTATGTCAAAATGAAATGACTACACCCAATGCGGATTAAAACGAGATTCTACACCCAATCTGAATTAAAATGGCATGACTACACCCAATGTGTATTTAAATGACATGTCTACACCCAATCTAGATTAAAATGGCACGACTACGCCCAACCTGGATTGAAATGAAATGACTACACCCAATCTGGATTAAAATGAAATGGCTGCACAAAATCTGGTAGACTAAAATGAAATGACGACATCCAATCTGGATTATAATGTAATGCCTACACCCTCTGTAGACTTACCCCTTATTGTTATTGTACACATACTCCATGTTATCAAACTCCCATCCCATTCCTAAAATCGACATTACATGCACACACCTGATTTTTTCTTGCAAATGTTGGTTTTGCAAAAAATCAAGTTGCATCAAACTGAATACATCGATGGCAAAATATTTTAAAGATCCCAAAATTCTGGCTATCCCGTAATACCAAATATCATTAGGATCTTGAGAGCAAACATCGTACGGTATAGGTGGGCGGACACTTATTTACATCGGACACTTATTTACACGTTATTCCAGTACGGTGCCCTCGGGGCAAACCAAGCGGGTCCAAAACGCATTTTTGGATATATTTGATCGCCCATTTACTAAATTTACACACCCGAGCCATATACGCCCGGTCACTGCTAGCTGAACGTGCTCAGGACACCACTCACGTCCAGGAAAAATTCCCCCAAGCCTTCGGGCGCCTCTTTAATCCAAGATTAACTCGACAACGGGCATCCTAGGGCCTAAAGGAAGTCCTTAGGTGGATGCCCATCGACGTGGGCTTCACTGGTTCGCCTAAAAATTCCATAACTCGCCCGATGCAAATAGGTGTCCAGGAACTGTTAATAGGTGTCCGGTTTTATATCTTTATATAAATCGTTGCGCCTGTGATGTCATGTCATGTCGCGTCGCATGCGGAACTCAAAAACTTCGACGTGGCAGTAGCATATTGCCTTGAGAATGACTGCCTCGGGTTCGCCGCAGTCAAGCAAACGCGTTTCAAGGGTATCGACCCTGTCAAATTAACTCGCGCTGTGGGTGCCCACTTCGCTAGGGGGTCATTTTATGACCCTCTGGAGCCATGACGCGTCCACGCGGACGTAAATCCGGATCCACGAGGCAAACGAGGGTGCAAGGTCTTCGAAAACCCATCCCCAGGGATGCATATCGTTGCGTTTTGGTTAAATTTGTCCATTTATGCCTCCCCCCACGCCCTCCGGCCACGCACCTTTAGGACGGCAAATCGGCCATTTCGGCTTTTCCGCCCTCAGGGGGAAGGGCCTTCTAGATGGTGTGTAGGACGACTCGCCGAGCTATGGGGGAGCTATAAAGGCAATTCCCACACCCAATGGGGCCCAAGGGAATTAAGTATGCCGATGGGCAGTGGGGGGAGGCACCGTGCCACCGTGTTGTGGGTGCCCGCTTCGCTAGGGGGTCATGAAAATGACCCCCTGGAGCCATGACGCGTCCACGCGGACGTAAATCCGGATCCACGAGGCAAATTAGGGTGCAAGGTCGTCGAGAACGCATCCCCAGGGATACCTATCGCTGCGGTTTGGTCAATTTGTCCATTTATATATCCATACGAGCTAGATAAAAAGTGTAAATAAGTGTCCGGTGCATTTTAAGCATGCTAGTATTGACAATATTGTTCCAACACCTGTACCGCTATATTCGTGGCAACCGACCATATTCCGGGAAGTTTTGCATCATTTGGGTCCTACGATATGACCCCTCACCACCCTAGATCGAAATTGAGCTCTAGAGGCTGGAAACAGAAAAACGGTAAATAAGTGTCCGCCCACCTATATCCATAAGTAAACAGCAGAATCGAAATCGTCCTAGAAACAGATTCCATTTACCACACTCCAATGTATCACTGACATATATCCGTATTACTAAACGATACAAAACTTCATGGTATGTAACAGAGCAGTTGAAGAACATGTTATAGAATAATTACAACCATGCATATGACAGCTGAAACAAACAACCTTTTAAGAGTCCCTATTATACGAATGCCGTCAAGGTCTCCAACATGCAGGCCAAAATCCCACGAATTCCCAAAGCATTTCAAATTCCTGAAGTGCTCTTTAGATCTAATTTGGCAAATGATTTGGACTGTCCTGTATCATTCAATAGACGCAAAGAAGAAATGGTATTCATGCTGCAGATGACGCACTGCCCAAGCTACAGGTGGCGATTTCTCGCCAGAAGCTTGGGCTGCAGTTGCGCCAACCACAGTTGCCATTGTGTGTCCGATGTGGCACTACTAATATTATGCCACGCCTTGTTCACTAGCTGGGCAATCACGGCGTCTCCGTGCTGTGTCTTGTTATCCAGAGCCCTGATCCCACATCGCCTCCACCCATCCACACATACGAGGCACCTCATCACCTGATCCGAAACTCAAGGCTGCACGCAACACATGACTGTGATCCACGCAGCATGGTCAGTGCAAGTACCAACTCCCGCTTCTAGTGCAAAAGGTGTCAAAAACGCCGACACTTTCTGCTGGCAGCTTAAATGGCTCCCAACTCAGTCAGCTTGAAGTGCTTTATTTCCAAGTTCTTTCTTGCCAGACTACCAAATAACTCCGTCCCTAGTCGATCCTACTTTTGGGTGGTAGCCGGATGGCGAGAATGCCTGGGTGGGGTGCAGGCATACATCAGCAGTCGGCATGCCATGTCCTCCATGAGCAGCTGGGCGAGGGATTCGCGGCCTTCGCTGCTGCGCGTGATGGTCTCAATCATCTTCACGGCGCACAGCACATCGTGATTTGAGTTTCCCTGTAGGTCCCACAACCACACGGTCGTTCCTCAGCGCAACTTCCATCCCGGTCAGAGGGGGGCCACGTGCACGCGCCTCAATCAGAAGGAGCAAAGTGAACGGAAAGTCGAAGGGATTCGAAGGCCAGGGAGGCAAAGGAGGGAGGAGGGCGGGAAGGGGAAGGGGGAAGAGAAAGGAGGAAGGCAACGACGTGGGCGACGGGATGCGCAGCGCCTCGCCTCCTCGAAAATGGGCCCAAGCGGAAGATCGTGCCTGAAGAGCCTCCACGAGTTTGGCCATATCCATGGCGAAGCCAGGGATATGGACAAAGGTGTTCATCCACTCTGGGTCGCACTCCACAAAGTATGAAAGGAACTCGAGCGCGCTGCCGGAGATACTGCTGCTCGTAGAGTGCAAGCACACTCGGATGCCCGTGAAGAACATCCGAATTAGTTTCTTGGCCTCGGTCGGGGATATCGCCGCTGGAGTTGCACCCCTCCCCACCCCAAGCCAGCACCAAACGCATGGACACTCATACCCCTCCTCGTGACCCAGAAGGCCGCGAACGTGCAAACAGCGCACTGCCAGCCCCAACGAGCCCCAGGCCTTCGCAAAGCAAAACAGCCCAAGCCCAATAGGCGAAGAGGTGAGCAACGACAGGCCTGGGGGTGAGGGATGGATGGGAGGCCATGGGGGGCCTGAGGGAAGCCAGGGCAGAGAGATGGCGGGACATTGGGGGGTGTGGGGGACGCTGACAGGGGGCCGTGCACACGCACCGGGGTTTATATTCTCATCCTCCTTCTTAGCGAAGAGTGACGAGATGAAGCTCTCTACTTTAGGCGCGTCCTCGGCGAGCGTGGGCACGGAATCGCCATACCACAGCACCATCTTCATGACGAAGGTTTCCCAGGCGTCGTAGAACATCTTTGCCACAGACTGCCCCAGTGCCATCTCCGATTTGCTCATCATCTCTGCCAAGCGCAGCAGGAACTGGTACAGCTCCCGATCTTCCAGCTTGAGCAGGAAGGTGCGTCCCACGGGGGATTGCACCAGCTGCAGCCGCCTCAAACCCCCTCCACCCCACGACTTCCCCTCAGACCGCTCACCACTTTGCCTTGCAGTCACGGCCCATCATGCTCAGGAGGGGGGCACTTGAAACAGATTTAAATTGAATCCATGTTCTATTGGGCTGTGAGACTTGATGCATCCAACCATTTCAGCGAGGCTTCACCCCTTTCACCAAAGCAGCAGCAGCTGACCTGAGGGGGTAGGAAGTAGCGTGCACAGCACGTGAGGGGTGCAGGTGCCAAGAAATAGATGTTTGCAATAGCCAGACTGAGTCTGAGCGAGGCCAACTTGTGAGATGTGGCACACATGGCCTTCCCCATGCTCAGTGACCGCCGGCTCTTTGCGCTTTGTTCCTTTTTCACTATTTGGTGGCTGCAGCAGAGGCACATCTGTCCTTCAGCGGCGCAGTGGCTTGCCCGCCGCAGGACGGAGGGCATCAAACACAACACATCTCCAGTCTTTAGGCAAAGCATGAACTCAGGGAGAGGGGCCAAAGCATGAACTCAGGGAGAGGGGTCAAAGCATGAACTCAGGAGAGGGGTCAAAGCATGAACTCAGAGAGGGGTCAAAGCATGAACTCAGGGAGAGGGGTCAAAGCATGAACTCAGGGAGAGGGGTCAAAGCATGAACTCAGGGAGAGGGGTCAAAGCATGAACTCAGGGAGAGGGGTCAAAGCATGAACTCAGGAGAGGGGTCAAAGCATGAACTCAGGGAGAGGGGTCAAAGCATGAACTCAGGGAGAGGGGTCAAAGCATGAACTCAGGAGAGGGGTCAAAGCATGAACTCAGGGAGAGGGGTCAAAGCATGAACTCAGGGAGAGGGGTCAAAGCATGAACTCAGGGAGAGGGGTCAAAGCATGAACTCAGGGAGAGGGGTCAAAGCATGAACTCAGGGAGAGCATGGGAGAGGGGTCAAAGCATGAACTCAGGGAGAGGGGTCAAAGCATGAACTCAGGGAGAGGGGTCAAAGCATGAACTCAGGGAGAGGGGTCAAAGCATGAACTCAGGGAGAGGGGTCAAAGCATGAACTCTCTGTCTGGAGACGGTTGAGGCCATGTACACTGCTATGGCTATTGTGAGACTGCATCCCGACTATATGCTGCTCAAGGCCAAATTCATGGTCGAGGCCCTCCCTACTGCGGACGTGCTGGCTGACCAGGTCACATCTCATTACGACACAATACTCACCCCGCGCGATGCTGTGACGCACACTGCCCACGCAGTGAACCACACCGACGACAATTCTGAATCTGGGGCTGCTGGCAAGGTCCCTTGCTCTATCTGTCACAGACGTGGCCACCCTTCTACAGACTGCTTCATCAAGAACGTCGAGAAGCGGGAGGCGTTCTTCGAGAAGGCTTCCCCCTCTACCAAGGCGGCAATTCTTAAGAAGGTTGCGGACTACGAGAGGCATGGTAAATTACCGAAGCCTGGTGAGCACCTTGGTGCTGCAGCTGGACAATCTGAGCTTTATCCTGGCCTGGAGGAAAGTGGTGAGGTTCTGTTTGCTCTTCGAGAGGCTAATCTGACTTGCACCCTGGCCTGGACGAGACTGGTGAGGACATATATGCCGGTACGCAGGAGATGCACTCTGGGCTAACTGAGACTGGTAATTCTAACATCTCTGACACTGGTGAGACTTTATTTGCTCTCCGTGAGAATGGGCAATCTGACTTACACCCTGGCCGGGTGGACACCGGTAAAGCTTTATTTGCTCTCGGTGAGGGTGGGCGATCTGGCTTACACTCTGGCCTGGAGGACACCGGTGAGACTTTCTTTGCTCTCCGTGAGGCTGCATGTCGCTGGAACAATGAGCACACTCTCCCGACTTCGGTGACTTCTGACTTCTCTGATGTCCCCGTGACTCCGGCGCATCTGGTCTTTAGGGGTAACTCTGGTAAATCTGCCTTGGTGGACCCTCCATCCTCTGGACTCGCCCTCTCCAACAACTATTTTGTGCTGGACAGAGTGTTGGCGGTGCCTACTGATGCTGCTGCTCGCTGTGCTAAGGTGGCCGGAGGGGTGGTGGATCCTGACCTGTGGGTTGCGCCCCGCTCCACTATGGGCAAGAGCGCTGTTCTGGATTGTGGCGCCACCAAGCACATCTTCGACTCTATGAAGGTGTTCACCGAGGATGATGATGGTGACCACTTTGGTGACAACTTTGATGACTCCATCCCCGATCTGGACTCGGGCTCCGACTCGCATGAGGATGATGATCCCGAGGCTTGTCAGGTTGGACTATCTGGACATCCTGAGCTTTATCCTGGACTACGAGTGGATATCTTGACAACCTACCCCGTGATGATCAAATAAGGACTGAAGGGGCACCATCCCCACACCACTGGAGCTGGAGGGGCACCATCCCCGTATCACTGGAGCTGGAGGGGCACCATCCCTAAGACTGGTGTGGCAGACTGAAGGGGCACCATTCCCGAGAACTGGCATTAGCTATACAGTCACCCTTTAGAAGGGGTATTGGAATCTGCAGTGCCTGCTGATCAGTTTGGTGTAAAGCATGACTGTCTAGGCCTTGTACAGTAGTCAGGATGCTCAAACCCTGAAGAAACCCTGAAGAAACCCTATGAAACCCTTAGATCTAGATCTGTAGATCTGCTGAACTAATCGTGGCCGTTGGATCATATGATGAGCATCGGCAAGACACAGTGTGTAATAGCTCGCGGCCCATCTTCTGAAAGTGGGCCGGAGAGTTCATCGGCCCATCGCAGGCGTGTCACTGCAGTCGTTATGAACTCGACAGTGACACGTCAGACTCTAATTAGTGAACTTTCACTTAGACTGCCCAATCAGTAATGATTGGGCGCTAATGTTCGTGGCGTTTCAAGCTGCGAACTGGTATATCTTTTGAGAATGAAAGTTTACGCTCGCTCTTTGCAAACTACCCACCGCTGAATTCCAACAGAGAGAGGGGTCAAAGCATGAACTCAGGGAGAGGGGTCAAAGCATGAACTCAGGGAGAGTTTTGGAATTCAGAGTCGGGTAATTTGCAAAAGCAAGTGCTAACTTTCATTATCATAAGATATACCAGTTCGCAGCTCGAAACGCCACGAACATTTGCGCGCCATCATTACTGATTGGCCAGTCTAAGTGAAAGTTCGCTATTTAGTTAGTTATGACGTGCCACTGCCAGGTTCATAACGACTGCAGTGACACGTCTGCGATGGGCCGTGAACTATTACACACTGTGTCTTGCCGATGGTCATCATGTGATCCAACGGCCACGATTAGTTCAGCAGATCTAGATCTAGATCTAAGGGTTTCATAGGGTTTCATAGGGTTTCATAGGGTTTCTTCAGGGTTTGATCATCCTGAGTGCTGTACAGGGCCTAGACAGTCATGCTTTACATCAAACTGATCAGCAGGCACTGCAGATTCCAACAGAAAGGGGTCAAAGCATGAACTCAGGAGAGGGGTCAAAGCATGAACTCAGGAGAGGGGTCAGCATGAACTCAGGGAGAGGGGTCAAAGCATGAACTCAGGGAGAGGGGTCAAAGCATGAACTCAGGGAGAGGGGTCAAAGCATGAACTCAGGGAGAGGGGTCAAAGCATGAACTCAGGGAGAGGGGCCAAAGCATGAACTCAGGGGAAGGGTCAAAGCATCAACTCAGGGAGAGGGGTCAAAGCATCAACTCAGGGAGATGGGTGGGAGCGACCCAGCTTGTCCTTGCACATGCCGCCCTCGGGAGACTGGGATTTCACCGGGCAGAGGCTGGGGGGGCAGAAGGGAGGGCAGAAGGGAGAAGAGGCGCGCACTGTGATGAGAATGTCCATGGTGAGAGATGCGAAGGATGCATCCATACCGTGATCATTGACTGCAACTACCACCTGAGACCACGCCCCACAGCACATCAGGCCCCTCCCAATGAGCCATAGCAGCAAGAGACTGTCCTACAAGCTCTCCGGAGAATGCCTCGAGATGGCCTTCACAGCGTGTCACTGCGCTGGCTAAAGTTCCCACAACTGGGAAGCAAGCACATTCAGTATCCAGGGACAAGTGGTCGATCCAAGCAAGGGAACCATAGCTTGAACCAGCTCCAAATACCATGCTTCCACTTCCACTTCCGCGCCCTGCACAAAGCGCGCTGTCTACAAAAGGTGCACAGCAAAGGGCTCCACCTTCACCAACGTGTCGGGGTATAGTTCCACAAGCTCCTTCATGCTGTTGTTGCTGACCCACATCTTCAGGGCGTTCATGGCTGCACCACACACGACGGGCTCCGAGCTCTGCAGCCACTTTGGCATGCACAGCTCCACCACCTTGCGGCAGGCAGTCATGTACTGCAACAGCCGAGCTACGTTATGACGCTGCACGTCATCGCCTGCATCTACCAGCCATGTGGGGATGCTGACAATCATCTGCACCGTACATGCACCCCCAAAGAAAGGGCACCCCCCTCGCCCCCCCTTCAAACCACTGCACCTGGCCTTGGAGACTGTTTGTGGATGTGGGGCGTGACGACGCGAAGTCCCAATGTCAGAACCACACGTCCCAACTCGCCATGCAACAAACGTCCCAGCCAGTATCACTTCCCTGCACCACCCTACTCTGCTCCCGCCTCTGTGCTGCAGCTAGTATCACCTCCCTGCACCGCCCCACTCTGCTCCTGCCTCTGT
>LGRX02034933.1:0-14555 GCA_001247695.2 Cymbomonas tetramitiformis | reverse complement strand
GGATGGAGCTTGTGGCCGTGCACAGCATGCGAGCGTAGGGCCACGGGATGGAGCTTGTGGCCGTGCACAGCATGCGAGCGTTGGGCCACGGGATGGAGCTTGTGGCCGTGCACAGCATGCGAGCGATGGGCCACAGGATGGAGCTTGTGGCTGCGCACAGCATGCGAGCGTTGGGCCACGGGATGGAGCTTGTGGCCGTGCACAGCATGCGAGCGTTGGGCCACGGGATGGAGCTTGTGGCCGTGCACAGCATGCGAGCGTTGGGCCACGGGATGGAGCTTGTGGCCGTGCACAGCATGCGAGCGTTGGGCCACGGGATGGAGCTTGTGGCCGTGCACAGCATGCGAGCGTTGGGCCACAGGATGGAGCTTGTGGCTGCGCACAGCATGCGAGCGTTGGGCCACGGGATGGAGCTTGTGGCCGTGCACAGCATGCGAGCGATGGGCCACGGGATGGAGCTTGTGGCCGTGCGCAGCATGCGAGTGATAGGCCACGGGATGGAGCTTGTGGCCGTGCACAGCATGCAAGTGATTGGCCACGGGATGGAGCTTGTGGCTGCGCACAGCATGCGAGCGATGGGCCACGGGATGGAGCTTGTGGCCGTGCACAGCATGCGAGCGTAGGGCCACGGGATGGAGCTTGTGGCTGTGCACAGCATGCGAGCGATGACCCACGGGATGGAGCTTGTGGCTGCGCACAGCATGCGAGCGATGGGCCACGGGATGGAGCTTGTGGCCGTGCACAGCATGCGAGCGATAGGCCACGGGATGGAGCTTGTGGCTGCGCACAGCATGCGAGCGATAGGCCACGGGATGGAGCTTGTGGCCGTGCACAGCATGCGAGCGTTGGGCCATGGGATGGAGCTTGTGGCCGTGCACAGCATGCGAGCGATGGGCCACGGGATGGAGCTTGTGGCCGTGCACAGCATGCAAGTGATTGGCCACGGGATGGAGCTTGTGGCTGCGCACAGCATGCGAGCGATGGGCCACGGGATGGAGCTTGTGGCCGTGCACAGCATGCGAGCGTAGGGCCACGGGATGGAGCTTGTGGCTGTGCACAGCATGCGAGCGTTGGGCCATGGGATGGAGCGGTGGCCGTGCACAGCATGCGAGCGTATGGGCCACGGGATGGAGCTTGTGGCTGCGCACAGCATGCGAGCGATGGGCCACGGGATGGAGCTTGTGGCCGTGCACAGCATGCGAGCGTTGGGCCACGGGATGGAGCTTGTGGCTGCGCACAGCATGCGAGCGATGGGCCACGGGATGAAGCTTGTGGCTGCGCACAGCATGCGAGCGATGGGCCACGGGATGGAGCTTGTGGCCGTGCACAGCATGCGAGCGTTGGGCCACGGGATGGAGCTTGTGGCCGTGCACAGCATGCGAGCGATGGGCCACGCGATGGAGCTTTTGGCCGTACACAGCATGCGAGCGATGGGCCACGGGATGAAGCTCTCGATTGCCATGCATGCACAGCCGTATGCCGTCTGATTCAGTTTTTTTCCTCGTTAAGGTGAATTCTCTCGAGGAGGAGGAAGCGGCCCTCGAGGAGGAAGAGCTTGAGAAAGAACGTCACGAGCAACATGAGTTCTTCTGGGATCACTTCCGCCGGGCGCCGGGCGAGGAGGGTCCCGCAGACCCGGCCTGCACCGAGGTTTGCCGCAGCTTCATTAATCCCAAGTGCCGTGCAGCACCATGCGCCGTGCAGCACGGTGCGCCGTGCAGCACCATGCGCCGTGCAGCACCGTGCGCTGTGCAGCACCATGCGCTTTCCCGGCAGATTATACAGGCTGAGTGTGGAGGGGCCCTCACGCTCCTCCTCCCCGCTCGTGTGTATGTCACTTGTGTGTGGGCCGTGAGCGCACATCCCTTTGCCTTATTATAATATCCATTACCCATAAGGAGTTTCACCCATGCGGAGTTTCACCCATAAGGAGAGTCGCTCATGCGGACTTTCACTCATACGGACTTTCACCCATACGGACTTTCACACATACGGAGCTTCACCCGTACGGAGTTTCACCCGCTGACTTTCACCCATACGGACTTTCACTCCATAATGGATTCCTTCACCCATGACTTTCACCCGTGCGGAGTTTCACCCATGCGGACTTTCACCCATGCGGACTTTCTCAGCCATACGGACTTTCACTCCATGCGGAGTTTCACCCATACGGACTTTCACCCATGCGAACCACCCGTGCGGATCTTCACCCATACGACTTTCACCCATACGGACTTTCACCCATGCGACTTTCACCCGCACGGAGTTTCACTCAGGCGATTCTCACCCATGGCTTTCACCATACGGAGCTTCACCCATGCGACTTTCACCCGTACGGAGTTTCACTCGTGGCGGACTTTCACCCATGCGGACTTTCACCCATACGGACTTTCACCCGTACGAAGCTTCAACCATACGGACTTTCACCCGTACGGACTTTCACCCATACGGAGTCTCAACCATGCGGAGTTTCCACCGTACTCAAATACCCCTTTCCAGACATATGTCACCCACGCCAGCGCCCGAAACACATATGCCACCCACGCCAGCGCCCGAAACACATATGTCACCCACGCCAGCGCCCAAAACACATGTTTTGCATCTTTTGCCCTGGCGTCTCACTTCCCCTAATCGGGCGCATGTCACCCGCCCTTGCTCGCGTACACACGTTCCTCCCCTGTGCTAGTCCCCTGTTCCTCCCCTGCGCTAGTGTGGTGTGACTGATCCAAGCCTAGCTACGAAAGTGCTTCAAGACGCGTGCTTTCAGCGCTGCTGCGGCGGGAGCGCAGGGTGCAGAGGAGGAGGCACTGTCCCGCGCTAGGCTGGAGAAGGAGCGCCTCGAGCAAGAGCGTGCGCGCGCCGAGGAGGAAGCCGCCGAGCGTGCACGGGCAGAAGCGGAGGCGCTCCGGATACAAGAGGATGCGGAAGAGCGTGCCCGCCTGCAGGGTGTGGTGGAGCAACAACAGGCGGAGACAGAGCAGCAGCGGAAGGCGCGTGAAGCGCAGCTGGCGGAGGAGCAGGAGCTGCTGAGGCGGATGGAGGCGGAGCACGCGTCGATGCTCCGCGAGCGCGAGCGCGCCGCGCAGCTCAAGGCGGAGCAGGAGAAGCTGCAGCTGGAACTGGCATTGAAGGCGGAGGCGGAGGCGGACGCAAGGCGGGTGGCAGAGATTGAGGCGAAGGTGCAGGCAGACCGCTTGCAACGCCAGTTAGAGCAGGAGGCTCAGGTATCGTCTGCCCCGATCCTCGGCCGGCACGAGCTAGCAGTGCTGAGTTCCTGAGTGCTTCCTGTCGCTGGCAGCGCTCTTGGAGTATAAAGCGACCACAAGGGATAAAAGGGAAATGTGCAGAGCACCTCTGGATGGCATCCCGTCATCAGAGTCGTGTGGTATGATCCCAGGCATGGCGATACTGATGCCTGGGATTGTCTCTGGTGGTAATATTGATCAGCGCGATGTCGCTGTGTTGCCCTCTGGCTGGTCCGCGCTTTGAGGCCGCTCCTCATTGATTCTGATCGGATTGGCTGCGACCGGCTGGCCGGACTTTTGGGTGGAGCAGGTGCAGGCGAGAATCGAGGCATTAAAGGCGGAGAAAGAGCTGGAGAAAGCTACGGAGGAGAGAGCTGGGCAGGAGGGGGAGGAGGAGAAAGCGCGCGCCGCCAAAGAGGAGATGCAGCGGATGGAAACGGAGGAGAGGGAGCGCAGAGAGAAAGAGGAGCGGGAGCGCAGAGAGGAGGAGGAGCGGGAGCGAATGGAAAGGGAGGAGCGGGAGCGAATGGAAAGGGAGGAGCGGGAGCGAATCGATAGGGAGGAGCGGGAGCGAATCGATAGGGAGGAGCGGGAGCGATTAAAGGGAGGAGAGGAGCGAATGGAAAGGGAGGAGCGTGAGCGGAGTGATAGGGAGGAGCGGGAGCGAATGGAAAGGGAGCGGGAGCGAAGTCAGGACATTAAAAGAGAAGCAAAAGAAAGGAGGACGTGGCGGAAATTGATAGGGAGGAGCGGAGCAAATGGAAAGGAGGAGCGTGAGAGCGAGTGATAGGAGGAGCGGGAGCCGAATGGAAGAAAGGAAGGAGGAGCGGGAGCGGAATCGATAGGGAGGAGCGGGAGCGATTAAAGGGAGGAGAGGAGCAAAAAGAAAGGGAGGAGCGTGAGCGAATTGATAGGGAGGAGCGGGAGCGAATGGAGGAAGGCGCACGGGAGCAGCAGCAGAAGGACCGACAGGAAGTAGAGGAGCTCGAATGGCAGCGTATCGAGAACCAGATCCGATGTCAAGAAGCTGAGCTGGATATGCGCATGCAGGAGGACGACGGCTGTGACGAGTCCTGGTGTGTGCCCGCATTGACCTGATGGTGTTACACTGCGACAGTGCCAGCAGCTTCTGGACTGCGCAGCTGAGAGGGATGTTGGGGGGAACCAGAACTGCATCAACTGGACGTGATGTTCCAAAGGAAGTAATGCACGGGCAGCACGAGTATGTGGCGCGTGGAAGGTTGCCCTTAGAAGAGACCCTCATGGAATGAGGAAGACCAAGTTAACTGAGATTGAGTCCGATGTCCTTTGAAACAGACTTGCCTCGCATATCAGCGAGAGAAAGAGCTCAGCAGCATCCCTGGCTGCTGATGTGACGAGCACATAGTGTGCTGAGGCCGAAGGAAGGGATGTGCCGAGTGGTTTGCTGGGGGGACTTCGGATCTGGGGCCTGGTGGGCAGCAATGCAAAGGAGCGCGGCACAGCAGCGGATATCGAGGACTCCGAGCTATCCTCACCGGAGTGCTTGTCAACACTGTCTGAAGACAGTGCTGCAAACACTTCAAGGCCCCTCTCGAAGGTAGTACACGGCGGTTCTGTCGCTCCCTCCACCAGCTTGGACGCTTGGTGCAGTCACCGGAGTGCTTGTCAACACTGTGTGAAGACAGTGCTGCAAACTCTTCAAGGCCCCTCTCGAAGGTAGTACACGGCGGTTCTGTCGCTCCCTCCACCAGCTTGGACGCTTGGTGCAGTCACTTGCTGTGAGAAGTCAGGGAGCCGGACGCAAAGGACAAGCCGGGATTGGGTTTACCAGGCGCAACAGCGGCCACAGCAACTGGGTGAGCGCGTGCGGCTGGACTTCCCCGAGCCGGCAATGAAGCCTCGTATCAAATCCTCGGTGGCTTCTCACTTGCGGTACGCACCTAGACATATGCGTGCAAGTGACCCCCGAACACAAGGCTGACCCCCATCTTCCATATTTGTTGTGCAACTCCGTTGCCGTGCATCCGCGGAGTGGGATGTGCCCCTGCGCTGCTAAGATCCCTCCACCTGGCAGCCACTTCGAGCAATTTGCATGACAGTTATCGGGGAATATAGCAACCGAGCTGCTTACCCAGAGGCTCAACTGAAATCTGGCTCTCTGACTCTGGAGATAAAAAGACCATGCCGAAACAGAATTTTTTGAGGTTAAGGTTTGGGCTGATCGGTGTCCTGAAATTGAGGTATAGCGCGCGCCCAATGCTGAAGCTTTGTCAACCAAAGTCGTGCCTAAGAGATAACAAGGGCCGCTGCTGTCTTCACATACCTACACACGGAAGTGAGATTGCTTTTGGGTGTATTACAAGGCGGCAGTGTGAGATTGTAGATGATGAACTGTTCTAGGCTATTATAGATATCTATGGTCGATGGCCCTGGCGATGCTCGCAGGAGAATGTCCTCACGGCACGAAAGTCGGTCAGCTACCACAAGCACCAGCTTCTCGCAGTCAAGGATGCTAAGCCCTGTTCCAGGGGAAGTGGAAGGGGAGGATCAAGCAAGGTGTGCCCTGAATGGCCCGTGCACAGTCTTGGAGTCGTATTTTGGGGGGATATTGCAAAGCAGATATTGGCATACCTTTGGCTCAACGTCCATGTTCAATTTTCTCATACGCGCTCGTCATTGAGTGCTTGCTAGAGTCATATGGTGCTCTATCATTCTTTGCCAGCTCTCGTTTGAGAGTGGTTACATGAGGAACAGGCAGCTTTGCTAATATCAGTATGTTGCCTCAGGCATATTCCAACCACAACAGGAGTGTTCCCATTTTAGTGCAGGGGGCCATGCTCTAGCTCCCTGTGTACTTCAGAGTTGCACCCTGCATCTTGATTTCGTCGACTCTCTACAAGACCTTGGATCATTGCTGAATGGCAGTTGGAATTATTTCTTACAGGGTGCAATCCTCCCCTCTTATCACGAAGGAGAATTCGCAGCCTTCACCCAATTCGGGTGGATCGCCTCGTTCTGATTCCTCTTCGCGGAAAGCGTGGCCAGACGATTCTGACATTATCATGTGAATCTAGGGTGCATACACAGGTCCTCAGTAATTCTGTATATTCGCTGTGGGCAAAAGCGTATTTGGCTCTCAGGTGCTGTCAAGGTGGTGGAGTGCACATTCATGGATGTCTGAGCTAAATTACACCATGTCGCGTCGTTGCCCTGCGCCTCAAAAAATAGTCGACGGAGACCATGCGATACAATAAATGTGTAATAAAAAATATTCATGGTCCCTTCTCGCAAAAGCATGAAGTACTTGTGCCGAATGTCGACGAAGTCTCTATACCTCAATAAGTCGATTTGTGCGAGATACGACAGTATCTTCTTTCCGACTGTTTGTAGGGTCGTGCCCCTGACCTAAGGTTCATGGGGCATGGCAGATTATCAGGAAATGTCTAGCCGTGCTGCAACACCGCGATCGGTGTGGCTCCCCATCCGGTCATTTCTAACACTATATGTCAGTCTTGCGATCTCGTCTTTCCGTGGGTATATGCGCGGGCATGTCGCTGGACTGAACGTTGCTGGCTCGCACTCTCGCAGTGCAAGCGCTGCGGGAGTGAAACTAGCTCATTGATATCGAGCTTTGTGGAGGTGCAAACGTTGTGTCTTGACGCTTTCATCCACTGTTGTATGCCGCACTCTATCTGTGCCAATCAAATTCTGCAGCGAGTGTTAGATTGGGCCATTAGACCCAGGGTCCTAGGTGGTTGGGCGCATGTATTTTTGCCAAGATCCTCCGCCCCATAGCCTTGGGTCATCTTCCCGCCGCACCTGCGTGGATAATGAGCGATATTTTGTGTCAGTCGGCAAAAGATCCCAGAAAGCATTCAGCGCAACAGATTCCAGGTGAGCTAGGGAAAGCGGAATTACCAATCACTGGGTAAGGTAGCATGGCCAATGCTATATATAGCATGTTGCAGCATGGCCAACGAAGACCGGGGTTAACCCCGCTAGGGTAGGCCCCCAGACGCGCTGCTACCTCTTGGAACAACTACACCTGGCACAACATGTCCTACACCAAGTCTAAAACAATATCGCAATTCTGAACCATGACAACGCAAACAAAGCATGCACACAATATTGCCATGCATCAAGACACGGGGAGGTTGTCATACGAAAAGCGGTGTTGTGCTTGCGAAGTAACAAAAAAGAGATGTTCAAACACACGCGCGCAGAACAGCCAAGTACGCAAACTTTGCTTCGATGAGCAGATCCCGAGCTAGCAGCGCCGAGAAAGCATGACACTGGGTACCATATGCAGATAGTGCGATAACGAACAACGAATAAAAAGCAAGACGCTGCTCACATCCGCCTCAAAAAGTCACGCACACAGGCTTCAGGCCGTCAACATCCGCGAAAAGTGGGTGACTACGCTTTCAGTTTTCAATCTGTATCTTTGAAAAACCGAAGACACGGTAGCGGACCAGCGGTATTCGTTTATTCGCTGTCCACCCAGTCAAATTTCCGAAAGCAGCAAATTATATCGTATCGATCATCGACCGACTGCGATTTTTATTGGTTAATGTAAAAACAGTTGATGATTGGCAATTTCCCATGAAATATCTCATTGTGCTGTTAACAACTAATCATCGATCGTAAGATTTTCATCGGTCATAATCTAACGAGCAGCAGGGATGTCACGCGCGCGCGTGTCACCCATCCCAAAACTGGCGACTGTTACAAACGACCGGCCTCTTGGCTTCTTGGCGACATCCTACCATTCCACACGACACGCCAATCTTCGGTCTCGCACCCGCACTACTACTTGCTCGCGCTCGCGGTCGTCACCTTCAGTCATAATCGACGCGTCGCATTATCTCAGGGTGATCTGCTCCAAGGTATTCTAATCTCGATCCCAATTTTAGTTTTTAGTTTTTCGTAGTTCTCACATGAATGACGCCAGAAAATGGCTAACGTCGGCGCCATTAAATGGCCAACGCCAAGGCCATTAAATGGCTGACGTCATTTCCAGGTCCTTGGGTAATGGTTTAAAATGAGATTTAAACAGCCATAACGTTTGCAATAATCATTTTACTGTACTGCGAGCTCGCATGCACAATTCTTCATAAATATCGCACGTCTCCTTAAAAGGGCATCCCCTAATTCATACATTTCCGTTCAAATTTCACACGCGCGGACCGTCCAACATTTTGTAAGGCACGCAATGCAAAAGCGTACGGCATACACATATGGCATATACGAACATATCCTGACAAAAGTGATGGTGTGTTGTCCATAAAATCACGAGTAAAGTGTCGTGATGTAAATCGATCATCCTGAATAACATATGTACACGAGTAATGTGTATATTCCCATGGAAGATGCACCATGGAGTGACGGGGTGAGTAAATTTCAGTATTCGTGGCTTCCCGCTGTCCCACTGTTTATACCTAGTATAATGGTGGCTCCACTCCGGGGTGAAACTTCTGCCCATAAATGAATAATGTTAACAAGCGGAACCATGGGACATGGTAGGGCGAATCGAGGATACGAAGTGGGCAGGAATAAAGTTAATTTGACGGGCTAATATGTTGGCTTCAATATAGTATACATGCATAGGGCGAAGCGTGCGCGGCATTGCGCCGACCAATGTCGGCATCAGCACCTTTCCATCGGTGCAAAATGCCACATTCTGATAATGAATAATGGGCCTCATCAAATCGGGAACGTAGACGGATGTATAGCAGGGCGCGGCGCTGCTTGCTGTGACTGTGCACTCAGGTTACGCCGTGATTGAAACAATGGTGGGCGACCGCTTAGCTCGTCATCGTTTGGTCAACACTCCCAATATCTGTTTTCCCGTTATCATGTGTTAGAGGTCGTACTGTTCACATGCAAATGTCATCTTTCCCTGCTTACCCATCAATCGATACATGTTTGATCAACATTCACTGGCATCATCTCGAACGACACGTGTTCCCGATGATGGGAAATGTGAAATGTTGTGCTATGCTATAATCAGCGGCATATGTACCTGCGCATGTATCTGCGGTTTTCGGTACCGAAGCAATCAGATCGGTGGCAACTGTGGATGCAGACGTGAATGTGTGACCCTGCGTAGCATCGACGATATGGTACCTCTTGGCACCAGTATTCAGGGCCGATTTTACTTCCCTCTAGGTGTCTCTTTCCCTTCGGTTGATTCGTAGAGTGGGAACGGTGGGCCGGGGCCCTGAAAATACTCGAAGAGCATACTTCGTTGGCAAATAATATCGAGGCTGTTTGATTGCTTAGTTTTCCAATTTTAGAATGAATACAAAGCTGTATGATCAGAGTTATCGTGGGCACCGTCAGACACACATACTCACAATGCCGTGGGGACTGGAATCAAGGTTTGCTTGCTGGAACAGTGCCAAAACGGAAAGAAGCCACCAGTGGCTTAAAAATGGCCTCAGACGTCGCCCATTGTTTCTCGTTGCAACGAGCATCGATGGCCACAAGTTTTCCTCCTGCGATTCCCACCTGCAAAAACACAAACCACTTCAGCCATGTATGCCACACCTGTGGACGAAGATTCTTCAGCTCTGGACCTCGCCGACTTTTTTACAAAATGCGTCCAAATAAAATCAGGTTCTCGTGTAAATCAAGAAGCCGCGGGTAGCTTACTGAATGAAAATGACCGGAGGCGCTGAAGCCCATCCCATGGTGGGAGATCGACAAGCGATCCCACCTTTTGTATAGGTTGATGCTCCCGGTTACTCCACTTATGACTTAAAACGACAGCGAGTTCCAGAAGAGGTACATCCGAAGCTAGGCCAACAAGTCAGCCAACTAGCTGTCTCGGGACAAGGGCTTGGACGACTGGCACTGTAACCGCCGGGAACGATGCACTCCAGTGCAATGCGGGGTGCATGGACGAGTACTCTTTGGCACACTCGTGACTAGCAAAAGCTGATTGGGTCGCCCCGCCCCGGTCACTGCTTCACAAGGTGGAGCACGAGCTACGGCCGGAAACTTGCGCCACTTTGGTGGTCGCCCCGTACTGGTTGCTGCGGAGCCGGGACCTCTTCACTCCCAGCTGCCAGGGTGGGTCGGAGCTGATCGGGGCTTCAAACTGAGACAGCATCATGTTCCGCATCTCCAGCTCCCGGGAAGTTACTACAGATAGGCGCAGCTGCTAAGCGGTAGCCGAAGCTGGCATTGGGCAGCTGGGTGAAGGTGTACTAGCCCATCAACGATGCCTGATAGCCGAGTCGGGGCCACCAAATTGACACATACGCCCTCCGCCGCTGGCGATGAGGAGCGCCTCAACAAGAGCCATGAGAAGTACGAGGCGGTGCAAGGAGAAGTACGAGGCGGTGCCAGGAGAAGTACGAGGCGGTGCCAGGAGAAGCACGAGGCGGTGCAAGGGAGAGCAATGGCGGGTGAGAAGAAGCACGCGGAGAAGCCAGAGAAGTACGAGGCGCCAGTGCCAGAGGAAGTACGCGCAGGCGAGTGCAAGAGACGAGGTGTGCCAGGAGAAGTACGAGGCGGTGCCAGGCCAGGACGAAGTGCAAGGAGAAGTGTGTGTACAGGAGAAATGCGAGAGACACGTGAGAGAAGTAAGGGCGCAGAAGAGAAATACGAGGCGGTGCAAGGAGAAAAGCGGTAAGGAGTCGAGGAGGAAGTGGCGGTGCCAGGAGAAGCGGCGGTGCAGGAGAAGTGCGAGGCGGTGCAAGGAGAAGTACGGCGGTGCAAGGAAGAAGTGACGGAGGAGAAGTACAGTGCAAGGAGAAGTACGAGGCGGTGCAAGGAGAAGTGACGGGAGGCGGTGCCAGGAGAAGTACGAGGCGGTGCCAGGAGAAGTACGAGGCGGTGCAAGGAGAAGTACGAGGCGGTGCAAGGAGAAGTACGAGGTGGTGCCCCCTGCGAAGGTGGGTGAGAAGGCGGCGCTGGAGGAACGCTGAGGGGCGAGGTTGGTGAGAACGCACTCACGGAGCTGGCAGCGCACATGCAGCGGCGGCATTGCCGGACACGGCGGTGGGCAACTATGGGACGAAGGCCGCGGCATTATGCAGTGTTGTGTGGCGGCGGGCAGGTCGCAGCGCTGGAGGCCGGGATGCACTTCTACATCGTATCGAAGGTGAAGCTCAAGGCTGCGAGCTTGCAGCCACACCTTCACGCCAACAACGACTACCACGAGGGCATGGGCCGTCGCACGGTCACGGGCCTGCTAAAGGCGGTGGCCCGTGCTGTGAAGAGTCCGCCATCTGTGCAGGGGCAGGAAGCGACGGAGCACGATGGCAAGGTCATGGTGAGGACCTGCTTGCCGGCCAGGCATGGGGCAGCGGTGCACGCCCACGCGTTGGACTTGCACTCGCTAGGCAGGGTGTAGGCGGAGCTACTGTGGGCATGCACCTATATATGGTGTTTGCATTGCTCATGCTCGGGATGCCCGACACCGGGATCTGAATGCAGCGGGGTCGCATCACGGTGTCCCCCGATGCGTTCTCAGTGCTTCTCCACGAGGAGAAGTACAGGCAGCATGCGCGCCTCCAGCGGTGGCTCCTCGCTTCGGAGCAATTTTGGTGAACGTATGCATGACACCGGAGGTGAAGGGCAACAAGCACGGTGTACAGTAATGACGATGCTCCAGGAAAATAACGTGCCTTGATTATTCGACGGTTGGCAAATTTGGTGGCAGTGTTGTTCAGTACGTAGGTGTAGTATGTGGTGCCACGTGGATCGCTGTCGCCAGGTGTCTGCACGGTCTCCGAAGAGCTTTCCACGAGGTTCCTTGCAAGCTGTGGGTTCAATGCATCCAAAACCTCGGAAATAGTTCCCGCGTCCAGCACGTTGGTCTTGCCAATCCAGGGATCTCCCGACTTCTCAGGCAGACCAGACACCTGTGTGGCCACGTGGCGCCCGCCTTATGAGGCCCACCCACTCAAACAAGGTTGCTAACGAGCGCATTTTTTTCATTCATAATTAATTTGAGTCCGCGAAATGAGCAGTGTCCATATCAACGGCCCGAGCATGACCAGTGTCCATATCAACGGCCCGAGCATGTGCACCTTCGCGGGCGTGAGTGCACAGGAGGGCGGGGCATGTATCATGGACCCCTTCATTACACTGGTATAATATATGGTGCGAAAGCTGACAAGAAAGGGGGAGAGGGGATGGTGGAGGAAGTGTAGAGGGAGGGAGCGGATGGTGGAGAAAGCATAGAGGGGTGGAGAAGGAAGGGTGAAGACATGGAGGGATCGAAGGTATACGGTCCTTCAGTTTTGCGACTCTTCCTCTCTTGAGCTGAATACCGACAAATGGCCACAACAGATATATCCTTGGCGCGCTCGAACAGTTTGATTCATTGCCATGAAAAGCCGAACCGCGCTGAAAGGCAGCTCTCTCTCTCTCTCTCTGCTCTCCAGTCAACCTCCGATGTGAGTATATTTCTCCAGCCCAGGGGGATACGGGGAGCCACCCCAGGAGTGAGCAAAGCCGACCCGTCTAAACCCTGGCCCGAGCCCTCCAAATCGCCGAGGGACAGCCACAGACCGGACCTCCACAACCGTGTCTGAAGGAGTTGGTGGAAAGTACTCCGAGGATGAAAGGTGCATCCGGGACGCTGCACTGTGCAATGACCGCGGCCGAGGTGGGATACCTCCGAATGCCCAGAACCACTTTGGCCGCCTCCCCTCACCGCAGCGCCTCTGCAAGCACTGCCCTACGGACTTCCACGTTCTGATTGCATGTCTGTAGCACGGCCTCTCGAGCTCGGAATACTGCCAAAAAGGCGAGCAAAGTGACGAAGTGATGGACACTTGCACGGCAAGGAGGCTGCGCGCACCAAAACGATGCCATCTTCGCTCTCCAGGCGGGCATCGAGCGCTCCACTCGGATCGGGGGAGAGCAAGTCCTCCTCCTCAAGTAGACCTCCTGAGCACAATCCCAAATGCACAGGTATTGCGCTGAGGTCTCACTGATGACTTGCTTGAACAAGTTTCTCCCCCACGTTCCAGATAGCTTCCCCATAGTTCTTTCCAATACCCTTCGGATATTCCCCTAGCCGGAAGCAAAAGGAAGTGAGAGTATATTTCCTCCACACACAGGCATGCGTGAGGCACTTCGATTAATGCGGGGCCCACACACCAAGGAATCGAATAGATTTTCGTTGCTACTGGCACTATACCTCGACCTTTAAATCCTGAAAAATCAGTATTCTAGCACCTTAAGTGTATTGAACTAACTCAGTAAAGCCTGCACCCGAATCATAACTGAAAGCCCTGTGCATGGGTGTGCACCCTACGGTGGTGTGACTATCTGAATGAACCAGGATGTGAGCTGCACATGAGGTAGTAGGCGCATCAAACTCGAGCCGCTGAGGCTCCGGTTTTAAAATCTGCTATGCACCGTGTGAGAAGAAGCAAAAAGGAACTCGAGTAAGGGGAGACTGGAGGGTCGCCTCGAGCAATACTCGCAGCGTGCGACTGAGACTGAGACTGGAGGGTCCCCTCGAGCAATACTCGCAGCGTGCGACTGAGACTGAGACTGAGACTGGTACCGCCTGAGCAACATTCTCGCAGCGTGCGACTGAGACTGAGACTGAGGGTCGCCCAGCAATACTGTAAATGTACACTGAGACTGAGACTGAGACTGGAGGGTCGCCGAGCAATACTCGTAGCACCTGAGGACTAGGACGCAGTGGTCGCCGAGCAATACTGAGCGTGCGACTGAGACTGAGACTGAGACCGGTGCGCCTCTGCGCCACATCGCAGCGGCGACTGCACTGAGACTGGAGGTCAGCCGAGCACTCGAGCGTGCGACTGGAGACTGAGACTGAGGGGTCGCCGGTGCTACCAGCGCGGCGACTGAGACTGAGACTGGAGGGTCGCCTGAGCAATACCGCAACGTGCGACTGAGACTGAGACTGAGACTGGAGGGTCGCCTCGAGCAATACTGCATGCCACTGAGACTGGGAGACTGAGACTGGGTGCTCCATTTCTCGAGCAATACCCCAGCGCAAGCAATGCAGGATCGAGACTGGGAGGTCCCCTCGAGCAATACTCGCAGCTGCAAGCACTGAGACTGAGACTCCAGACTGAGGCCGCTCGAGCACACCGTGAGCCACTGAGGACTGAGACTGGGAGACTGGAGGGTCGCTCGGAAGGGGGTCACTCGCAGCGTGCGACTGGAGACTGAGACTGAGACTGGAGGGTCAGCCGAGCAATACGCAGCGTGCGACTGAGACTGAGACTGGAGGGTCGCCTCGAGCAATACTCGCAGCGTGCGACTGAGACTGAGACTGGAGGGTCGCCTCGAGCAATACTCGCAGCGTGCGACTGAGACTGAGACTGAGAC